>JAYMTH010000114.1:0-30180 GCA_036897465.1 Pelargonium australe
TGTGTAAAGGCTGCTTTGTGTACAAAGCAATAAGGATAGGAATTGTATCGTCGGATCATATCTTTTTTCAGTCAGATTCAATCATTGAATCATAAAGGACTACAAGTGACGGGGATACACAGTTTTCCTGCTTTCAACTGAACAGAACATTGAAATGATTAGTGGTGCAAGAATATAGATATTGTTTCTAGTGCAAGACCCACTTTGCCATTTCCTTTTCTTTTGATTTTATATGCTTTTCATTTTCTCTCTATATATGTTTTTTTAGATTTCTTGGTCATTTGACCTGAAAACATATACAAATTCTTAGGGAGACGGGGTTTTTCTCCAAGGATGAATGAAAGCAGTGATGGAGCAAGGATTTTTCAAAAAAAAAATAATTCCTATATATTAATCAGGGGAGGGACTCTATATCACTAGGTCGAGACACTTTTGATGGAATTGTAAGATTTTACTAGTACACAATGAGGTTTTGAGAGGTTGGCATGAACCATTGCCTTCTATAACCGCCCTTGTTCGTGCCATAGAATGAAAGTAAGTTAAGTATAGACAAATACTGAAGATGTTGTAAACGGTTGTTGAAATTGTGTAGCTAAACAACACCTTATGTGCATTTATTTAGGTGTTCTCTTGACCGAACAATTCTATACTTTGGAGTGATTATTGTCTGACGTAATCGTCTTCATTTTCCGAACAAGCACTTCCTTCTTATTACAGAAAACAGCCACCCAAACCATCCTAAGGACACCATAGACGAGAGAATCCAAAGGTCCCTCCCATAAACAGGCAAAAGTTTCATGATTCTTGAAGCCACTTTTCAAATTATTTTTTTACTTTCACCAACTTTATTCTCTCTCTGTAGCCTTATATTTACCCATCCATCTTCATTGCTCTCTCCACCACAATCTCCTCAATTCCTTCCACTTCCCTCTCATACAAACATGATCACAAAGAACCCAAACCCACAACCTTCTCTCCTCTCCACCCTTTTCCTCTTCTCCTCCATTCTTCTCCATTGTCACTTCTCTTCTTCCCAAAAGATTTGCCCAAACTGTGGCTCCACACATGTCCCATACCCTCTCAGCACCCACTCCTCCTGCGGCGACCAAGACTACTCTCTTCGCTGCGATTCCCGTTCCCACAAACTCTTCTTCGACGCCCTCAACGGGAGCTCCTACCCCGTCCTCTCCATCGTTCCCTCAGTGAGTCGCTTAGTCCTCCAACCATCTCCTTGGCTTCCCGGGACATGCATCACGCAAGACTTGCTCACTAGTGAGGGCATAAAGTTGAACAATTCACTCCCCTTCAACATCACTTCCTCAAACACAATCTTCCTCTTCAACTGCTCACCACGCCTCCTAGTCTCTCCCCTGAATTGCACTCCCTCTAGTCTCTGCCACCGCTACTTGGACGCCTCGGGACAAGTTGACTCGAAACGAGCTGCTCAGTGTGCTAATGGTGTTGTTGAGCCTTGTTGTACATTTGTTGCAGGTGGCGTTCCTTCGGCGTACAGGATCAGGCTTCACAGCTCGGGATGCAGAGCTTTCAGGAGCATCCTGAATCTTGATCCCGAAAAACCCGCGAGCCAATGGGAAGAAGGATTGGAGATTCAGTGGGCTCCGCCTCCCGAACCCGTCTGCAAATCGCAACAGGATTGCTCTGGCGCCTCCAAGTGCTCGCCTATTGGCATAAACAACCTCTCTCGCTGCCTCTGCAATGAGGGCTATTATTGGAACCATGTAACTGGAGCTTGCCTGAGAAAAAAGGGAAGCAACAAAACAGTCCGAGGTCTCACCTTAAAAGTCTCAATTGGGGTGGTCTTGTTTTTCTCTCTAGCTGCAGTTATGGCGGTTTTTACGGTTAAAAGGTCGGGTTTCTCTAACCAGGCAAGGCTCGAGAAGTCTCGAGAAGACTTGTTGAGGTCGAGAAATGGCGGGAAATCAGCAAGGATGTTTAGCTTGAAGGACATGAAGAAAGCGACTAATGGATTCTCCAAAGACCGGGTTTTGGGAAGTGGCGGGTTCGGAGAAGTCTACAAAGGAGAGCTTCAGGATGGGACAATTGTTGCTGTTAAGTCCGCGAAAGTTGGCAACATCAAAAGCACACAACAAGTACTAAACGAAGTTGGGATTTTATCACAAGTCAATCACAAGAACCTCGTAAAGCTCCTCGGATGTTGCATGGAAGCTGAGCAGCCTCTGATGATCTACGAGTACATCTCAAACGGCACGCTCCACGACCATTTACACGGGAAGTACCCAACATTCCTCGATTGGTCCACGAGGCTGCGAATCTCGCTACAAACCGCGGAAGCATTAGCCTATCTACATTCTGCAGCATACACTCCCATCTACCACCGCGACGTGAAGTCCACAAACATACTATTAGACGACGAATTCAACGCGAAGGTAGCTGATTTCGGGCTCTCGAGACTGGCCTGCCCGGGATTGAGTCATGTGTCAACTTGCGCGCAAGGGACGCTAGGCTACTTGGATCCCGAGTACTATAGAAACTATCAGTTGACTGATAAGAGCGATGTGTATAGCTATGGGGTGGTTTTGCTTGAGCTCTTGACGTCTCAGAAGGCTATAGACTTTTCGAGAGACCAAGATGATGTGAACTTGGCCATCTATGCAAGCCAGAGAGTCAACAATGGTGGAGTGATGGAGATTGTTGACCAGAGGCTGGTGGAGAATAAGGAGTCATTGGTTACAAGCATAAGGCTCTTCTGTGAGCTTGCACTTGCATGTCTGAGGGAGAAGAAGGCTGATAGGCCTTGCATGAAGGATGTTGTACAAGAACTCCAATGTATTATCCAAATTATGGATCACAATAAGGACTGTGGCGAGTTTCGAGAGACTTAGGATTTCATAAGAAAATGTCTTGTTGCGCGAACATAGGTGTAAGAAGGAAATATAAATAATATAATCTGTCTTGCACTTAGATATTTGAATCCATGTTTGATTGTTTTGAAATAACTTGAAGAATTATGTTCCAAAATGATCAACCTGGTATTATCTTTATGCCAAATTGGTCTTTCATTTGATTTTTGTATCAATTTAGTCTCTTAAGATTCACTTTTTCAATATTGTTCGAAAACCATCACATATGTGTGTAGTTGGAGACATATGACACAAAATAGTCACTAGAAAAAACAAATTGGTGTTCAACATGGCACAATATGAATACTAGGTTAGAAATTTTGAAACGACTAAAACAAATATCATTCTTACCGATTGTGTTTGATATTTACATTTTACGTGTACCTCTTCTCTCTCTCTCTCTCTTTTATAAATCAAATTTGTTATGGTTCAGATTGATAAAAAATAAATTGAATTCGATTTAAAAGGGGTTCAAATCAGATTATATATTGACATATTGTAATGTAAAATGTGCATATTTGCGTATTCGTTCAACCCAACCCCTATTTTCATAGGATGAAACAAATATGATCCAAAATTTTTTTTGATCGGGTTCATGAAATCAGATTAATTTTAAGTCGGATTGAATGTTGGATTCACACGCATTCAAATTCAAATAGTCAACTCTACTTCAAGATAAAAGTGACAATTTTGAGTTTAAATCAGATTTGTTCGGGTTCGGTTTGTTACATCCTAACCCAAATCTAATTTGAAAAGACTTCATGTTTATGTAAGTTTTGAACACGTCAATCTTACCCAATCCGTCGAATCGAGTTTTGGATGCCCGCAAAATCGAATCGAACTCCTCTCCAAAACTCCAACAGCATATGGGACTCATAATAATGTCAAATCTGTGACATGTACTGGTCTTTCTCGTACGGACAGTTAAAGATGTCTTTGATTGTGGTGATGCATATGTTGCAATAAAAATCTGTGAATATTCATGTTGGAAAGAAAAAGGAGTGGATTTGGGAAGGTGGAGGTAAATTTTGGAAATGATGCTCATCATGAGCAGCAGCTAAGAGATTGGGGCTAAAGTGATTCCACAAGGACTTGGATGTGAATATCATCATGAATTGGGTGGAAATTAAAAAAAGAAGATAAATTTAAATAAATTAATTAATTAATAAATTGGGCAAAGGGTTTTTTTGGGATCAGATGCTCATCACTTTGAGCAAAAAGTATGATAAAATTGATAAGATCCAAGAGACATGGGCTTCCAAATATGGGGTAATGGAATATTCTATTGAGATATATAACAATGTTTTTGCTTTGCTTGGTGTGAAAAAAAGCAAGCCAACTTTTGGAATTGGGGAAAGCACTTGCATAAAAGGCTTGAATTTTAAAATGTAACATGTTATTTGAGGAAAGCATAAGATAGTGTCTTGTCCTTTTGAAAATTTTGTATGAAATTAACCATTGTTTTTTTATTAGGATCTATACCCAATTATTAGATCCAAAGGATTGATTAATTATAAGAAGCTTTAGCTTTAGTTGACAATTGATGATGAGTCTTTATATTAGTGTAAATTAGTGAAATAGAATGAAATTAAAGACAAGATAATATAAAAGAACATGATTTACGGCATGACATCAGTCTCGAAAGAAATCTTTTGTTTACTCACATCTTCAATTAAGTTTTTCAGAGTTGATATAACAAGCAATAACAATATTGACAAATGAAGTTATTCAATTTGAAGTCGCTAAAATTTTAAGAGTTTAACATGCTGAAAAAGCAAAATTCTCAATAACATTATCATTTCACACAACAAGGTAGTGAAACTATGAATCAAGTTTGTTTTGTGCTAATTCGACTGAATTAATATTAATCCAATAAAATAATTGAATTTAAAATGTAACACTTTGTCACATTGACTCTATAAAGATTGTTGATTGTACATAAGTTTGACATTTATTCTCATGTAAACATTTTAGCTGCTGTGTTATTCTTATTGACAAGAAATAACTAGAATCATATAGTTGAAATTAAAAGATCTATGTAACATATTATTAGCTCATCAACATTATTAGTGATTTAAAAAGAAAAATCGAAAGCCCATTGAATTTATACTAGCTAAAAACTAATAACCTAAATCTTTAACATGACATTTTTTTTTCTTCCAATGGACACCTTATTGACCCATCAAGATATATGTAAATAAACAAATTGGAAGGGTCTAAAAAATGGCATGCAAATTTTGGTTGGTTACCTTTAATATTGGAAGAGCAATCAACACTATCAAAGGGTCAAACATTAGGGAAGTACATGAGCTACTAGAAATTAGAACCTTAACAAAATATTCTTCATTTGAACCAATGCTCTCTCAACACATAAGAGAGTGAGATAATTATGGTGCAAATAAAGATAATTTGTCACTTTTTCTTACAACAAGTAATGAGATTAGTCAAAGGGTTTAATGTATATCAGTTAACTGATATAAAATTATATCAGTTAAATCAATAAGGTGATGACACCTCATTTAAAATCATGGATCCGGACGGGTTGCTCCGCTCCCACAAATTCACTTGGGTGGGTATAAATGAGGTGTCATCACCTCATTGACTTCTCAAATTGCAACTGATATATCAGTTAACTGATATACATTTTACCCTTAGTCAAAAGCAAAGTAAAGAGATGCAGTGATGTTTATGATAGTTTCCATTGTTCCAAAAGAGTATATTAAGCCCCACCATTTTACTAACTATATATAGGCCATCATAGCAACAAGATTTTAAGACATAATAATGGAAATTAAATAAGCAAAATAATTCTTTATATCACCATAGTTAGTAGAGTCCAAACTCCACCACTCAATAAATATGAGATTACAACCGCGAATGGAGAGTCAATATTTAGAAAATCAAATTCATCCATCTGAGATGATTTCAATATATGTAATATATGGAGATGAAGTCGGATTTATAAGAGAAAATGATTAGAAAAAGATTGAGGGTCGAAGCTAGAGTTTGAAACTTTGAATTATTGAATGGTAAAGAGTTTCAAGAAAATAGTAGAAATGAAAGATAAAGTGGAATGAAATGAGAGAAAAGAGAAGTGTTCTCGAATATGAAAAGATGTGAAAATAAGTTTTTATACATAGGGTTATTGAAGACCCTAAACATGTGTGCGGTTCATGAGCGGGTTGGGAATCTTAAACCCAAGGCTCATGCATTATGTAGGTGGGCATAGTCTGTTTGATCTGTGGCATGTTACGGGCGGCTGAATTACTTGGTGATTCATTTGGCGGATAAGCAGTTGAGGGGTTAGGTTGTCTCTTTGAACACACCTGGTGGTAATAATAAATTTAAATTTTATAAATTAAAAGTTTATTATGTCATTGACATTTTGATTGTATTGCTAGCTAAGATGATAAAGTTACCCCTAAATTGTTTCCTACTAATAGTGAGGAAGCAATTTGTACCCTTAGTGGGGATAGGATATTAAAGCCAATTTTGTTTTTTGGGGTGCCTAGTTGCTTGACATGTCATTTATTGAGCCTCTAATTTAAATAAATCAGAATTTAAATCAAAATGGCAATATGGTTGTTGGCTTTCGAGCCTAATGGATGCAAGTCTTGTGGGCTTTTTTGGAACAGTATTATGGGCATTTTTTAGATTACATAAATTGGGTCTGAAATTGTGAAGTTGTAGGCCCAATTTAAGAGCCCAACAACATGTATTAAGGAGAATCCACATTACCGCAAACTCGCGGTTGACACATTCAAGCTGTTCTACGTCACTCAAATTAATTCTCATTCGAGCGCCAACGTGACAAAGTAAAAAACCATTAAAATATAACACACAAAAAACTAAATCCCCCAATCCAAAAACATGTAGCACAACAATTGACCAATTTTTCACAAATATGTTAACAGCTGCTTGCTAACTTTGATCTCTTCATGTTCTGCCTCACACTTGGCTGTACATATTTCACTCAAAACTTTGGCATTCAATACAAGATACTTTATGAATTCAACCACATTTTCTTGAAATCCCCAAATCTTCACAGACTGTAGCCACTCTTTCAGGCACTTAGGCACAATAGTACAGATTCACACACAAACAAACAGATCTTATTTCTTCAGAATCGCAACATTTTCCCAAAAAGACTGCGTGTTTGAGAACGATTCGAGTCCATACCAGTTCAAGAACAAGAACTTCCAGTACGGGCGATTTGTGAAGAAACTGAGGAAGCAACTTATCATAGTTTTTGTTACCTACCAGCTCCAACTTGGTCAAGTTTCTAAATTTAGGCAATGACTGAACTTTAAGGAAGGAGAGAAACTTCAGCCAAAAGAGAGACTATTAGTATTAGATGGTTTCCATGAATGAAAAATGCTATAATTAGAACCAAACAAGTTTAGTTACCTCTAGAGAGTTGCTGCTGAAGGTGAGAGTCTTGGCATTAGCAAGTCCACTCACAAGCCCATGTGCACTTCTTGCAACATCAATGGCTTGGATATGATTTTCAGGCCTAACATATACATCAACATATGCTTCAACTAGAGAATTCAGGTTCTTGAAGCGCGCAATAGCCTTTTGCCATGTGACATTCAATGGTTAAATCTCAAAGCTCAAACAACACTACCCTTCAATTCAAAAGCTTCTCTTTTTCTCTTCTCCAATGCGTTTTCAGCCTGTTGTCTATTGCATTCACTTTCGATGATTGGTGTAAAGATTCCGGTTTAGTTTTAGATCGTTAGTCGTTTTTTTACCGTCACTTGTACTTGAAACATCCAAAATTATATTTTGGGCTTATGTAATTTTGTAGTTTTTGTATTAAAATTTGTAGTTTCATATCGTTACATTTGATTTTAAACAACAAAAATATAAATGTGTATCTATCACATAAAACTCATACAAAATTAATACATTTAGATTTTACCTCCAACACACCATAAAAGAGAGTTAAACGAAGTACTCCGTATAAAATATGAGCCAACATTGTTTGTGACAGTACAGTTGAAAACACTCTCGTAGGACAGAGAAGTAGAGTAGTACGCGATGGTTTAGAAAAATAAAAAGAAAAAAATAACAGAGGAAAGTCATGGGTGGTAAGCGGTTTTGACAAACTAGAGTTACTGTTCAAAATGTATACAATTTTGAATATTTGAGCTTCTAGTACGTATCTCAATATAATTAAAGAAAAATGTATAACCGTAAAAAAAACTCCAAAACTAATATAAATCTTTTTCTCTTTAGACTGCAACATTTTCTCGAAAAGGCAGCGTATTTGAGATGAATTCAAGTCCTTACACGTTCAAGAACAAGTACATCACGGTCATTTTTCTCCTTACAAGTTTTGAGGTCATTGATTTGACTTTAATTAAGTTTTTAAGAGTCTAACACACATTGCCTCACACTACTCTCATGGATTTGACACGTGGTTTGACTCAAAATTTGAAATTTAGGCACATAGCTTTGTACATTGATTCAAGCAATGATCCTCTCCAATTATCCAAAATGTTTTCGGCTCTGAAACATATTTCTACTCTTCCATAAATGCCATTTGTGATAGGGGCAAATCTGGAAGAATATTTTGTTTTGTTTTGTTTCTGTGTTTCGGTTTTGTAGTCGTGTTGCAGCTTACACCAAAATGGAATGATTTTGACATTGTTTCCACCTTAGGTAATGCCCTTCTGCATCCTCTTAATCACGGAAATGCCACTGCTCTCCATGCATGCTCCTCTGTTCGTTTCTCTTGCCTTGCGAGCCAATTTTTCAGTTAAATGATCCAGTGTGGTCGACTCCATCGTTCCACGGTTCGGTCTGAGCATCTGATCACCTATCAAGGGTTAGAGATGCATCAGTATTCAGCCACGTGTCATGATTTAACGACCGTTAGCAGTTAGCTCCGTTTGGCTCGCGTGCACATGAAGCATCGTAGCCTCCATCACCATCTTATACTCGCTCGCCGCTTATAAAACCCCTGTGTCAGTCTCTCTCTATCTCCATTTCTCTCCAATCCGCTCTCTCTGTGTTTGCTAGATTGTTTCTTCTCTTTTGAGTTCAATTTTCTGTTCCTCTCTCACTCCGATAAGCAATGTACGGACGAGGCGGTGGCCGGCGAAGCGACTCAGTTCAAGGTCGCGGCCGAGGACGCGGTGACCAGAGCTCCGTTCCCCGATCGATTCCTCCACACGCGTCGGCCTCTGCGGCTGGCTCTTCTTCGGAAGCAGTCAGCCGTGAGTTTGAACAGAAGCTGAAGCTTCTTCCGGAGCAGCAGACTGCTTGTCCTGCAGCGAAGACTCTGGCACCTCCTCCTCCGGCGAAAAATCCTCCGCCGGCTTCATCGAAGGCGGTGAAGTTCGCTCTTCGCCCTGGTTATGGTACGGTCGGCACCAAAACTCAGATCAGGGCTAACCACTTCCTGGTGGAGCTCTCGGATCGTGACCTCCATCATTACGATGTAATGTATTTCTCCTTATATAACTATCTCTGTTTTCTGTTTGTTTTCCAAGAAATTAGTAGAGAATGCTTAGTTACATGATTCTGAAGTTGTTAGATATACTATAGTCTTCTCTGTTTCTAGTTTCTCAGCAATCAAACGCTACTAGCGAGTTGCTCGATAATATTTCTTTAGATCCGTATAGCTTCCTCTCTTTTATAGAGATGAGCTTAACATCATCCTACATTTTTACTGTTTTGCTTGTTTTATGCGTCTGGTACGTATTCGATCTAATCAGTCACAGTTTGTACGCTGCATTTTGCTTATTAGCCAAAATTCGAAAAAGGAATATGGAGAAAATTCATAAGATCTGACATCTCAAACGGTTGTAAATATTGTTAGTTATTTTTCGTAATTTTTTCCTTCATATTTCCTCATGTAACACAAGAGTTTCCTAATTACATACTACTACATGCTGCTGCTACTACACCTTCAATAATTTGAAGAAATAATTGACCTTACTGTTAGTAGATCTTTGCATCGATCAATGTTAGAAATTATTAGCAGTGTATTGTCTTCATACAATGTGCTCATCCATTTCAATTTCATTTTCTAGTTTCATAGGTTATTTGTTTGCTAAATTGAATTGTCAGGCAACATTACCAATTGTAGGCTCGCATAATTTTTAATTATATTATTGGTAATACCTCTGAGCAGGATAATTTATACTTGTTATTTAACATCACCTATATTTATTTTGTCATTTATTGCGTATAGTTTAGATCCGATTTCATTTTCGTCTTTTAATTCCTCTATATACCATATCCACTATTAAATCTGCTACAGCTTTTCATGATTTTAAATTATATTGCATGTACGCATTGTAGCTGCTAGATAATTCTCTTTGTTGGACCTATATTGTTTACTTCAGCTGTTTGTAAGCTGCAAATGCAAACAGCTTTGAGATCATCCATTATATTTGTAAGACTGTAATAAGCTATGTATTATGTAAGAGAACACACAATTGAAGATTTCAGTCTCATTTTCAGTTATGTTTTGGACACGAATATGCTTGTGTTTTGTCTCCATCACGATTGAATGAAGTAACTCTGCATTTTAGCTGCATCAAACAGATTGTAGCTGCGTGTAGAAAGTCCTGCGGATATGTATAATATATATTATTTATTTAACTTCTCTTGCTCTGTCATAGCCCTTCGTTTGGTTGAATTTTAAATATGCATAGATAATTGATGGTGTAGGTGACAGTTACTCCTGAGGTAACATCACGAGGCGCCAACCGGGCAGTAATGAGACAACTTCTCGAGTTGCATGGAAATACACACTTAAGTGGTCGGAAACCTGCTTATGATGGCAGAAAGGGATTTTATACAGCTGGGGCTTTGCCATTTACCTCAAAGGACTTTGTAGTCAAGTTAATTGACAGGGATGAGGCTGGAAAGATAAGGTTATTATCTTCTTCTTTTTTCAGTAAATGCATATTAGATGATACTCTTCAAACTGTAGATTTGACTGAATGCATTCTTGCTCACTCAACAGGAAGGAGAGGGAATTTAAAGTTAGCATCAAGTTAGCTTCCAGGGCAGATCTTCACCATCTGCAGGAGTTTCTGCGTGGTAGACTGAGGGATGCACCTCATGAGATCATTCAAGTTCTTGATGTAGTCCTCAGGGAATCTCCATCTAACAAGTAATTTTCCTGAGAAAGCGAGATAATTTTATCCGCTCTGTGTTGAATATATATATTGTATCTCCATTTTAGAGTTCTGATATCTTCATTCTTCACTCATGTCACAGCTGTAAGGTAGTCGGAAGGTCATTCTTTTCATCCAGTCTGGGAAATCCCATGGATATAGGTAACGGTGTGGAATGCTGGAAGGGGTTCTATCAGAGTCTTCACCCCACTCAGATGGGGATGTCCCTAAATATGGGTATTCAATTGTCTAACCTTTAATTTATTCAATGAATCATTCATTCATTTTGGTTTTCTTCGGAGTAAATTTACAGTTTGGATGTTGCACTTCATTTACATTTTTAGGCTTCTTCAATATTATATATATAGAATTTCTGACGCCCTGAACATCTAACTTACTGGTTTTAGATGTATCTGCCACATCATTTTATGGAAATACTCCGATTATTGAGTTTGTGGAGAAGTTCCTCAACCTTCGGGATACATCAAGAGCAGCTACAAGGCCCCCTCTGTCTGAAAGTGATCGTATAAAGGTATTCCTCAGGCCATTTCCGTTCTTTTACATATGTTATGTTTTTTACAAGTAGCACCAAGAGTGATAGCATTTGCTTGTAATTAATATAAGATGTTATATTTCAGTGGTCTATAATAATTGATTTCATTTTCTAATATCAGCTGAAAAAGGTATTGAGAGGAGTGAAAGTAGAAGTCACTCACGGGGAGGCCAAGCGTTACAAAATTACAAATCTATCGATGGAGCCAACAAATAAGTTGACGTTAGTTTTCTTCCTCTGCATCTTGCCTTTAAACTATAAAATTGCCCTTTTTCTGTCTTGTGTTGGAGAATTATATATGGTATGCAGTGTTATTACCCAAACTATTTATGTCGGGAGCTTGATTTTGTTTTGCTGCCTATTTGTAATTTTATTTTCTATGGATTCCCCCTTTGTGAAGTGTGGTATGGCGTAGAAGCCTCCCTTATGGCATTTTTCATGTCTTTACTAGGTTTTCTGCTGAAGATGGGAACAAGAAGTTTGTTACTGATTACTTTCAGGAGAAATATGGCATCAGGCTTCGTTATGGCTCTTGGCCATCACTTCAATCTGGAAGTGATTCCAAACCTATATATTTGCCAATGGAGGTTATCATGCCATTTTCAATTTTGCAATATCAGTATATCACCCTAACAACTTGGTTGTACTTGTTGTAAATTGAACTAAATTGGTACTCTATTATGCTGTAGACCTGCAAAATTGTGCAAGGGCAACGATATGCCAAGAAGCTAAATGACAGACAGGTTACTGCTCTGTTAAGAGAGGCTTGCAAGCGACCTAGTGACAGGGAAAAGAGTATTCAGAGGGTATGCATGCTTGATCTTCTTTTCTGATGCAACTTATTTATATTTTACATTACATCAATTTATTTTAAATTGTTTTTCTATCTTATACGTTTTTCTGATTATGATACTATATGTTGCAGATAGCTGATTTCAACAACTATAAAAACGATGTTTTAGCACAAGAGTTTGGAGTTGATGTGAAGAACGGATTGACATGCATTGATGCCCGAGTTCTGCCACCCCCTATTGTAATCATCCCTCTCTTTGAGTTTAACAAAAATGTTTTGCACCATTCTTAACATTTTGCTTTCCACTTCTGTCTTTTCAGCTCAAGTATCATGACTCTGGAAAAGATAGAACAATCAGACCCCAAGTGGGGCAATGGAACATGATCAACGCTGTGATTTATTCTCTTTATTTTGTTCATATTAATATTAAATACTCCCATTTTCAATAAGATACTTTTAGAACTTTATAGTTTATTTTTGCATTCTTTTCCCCTTTCGAAGTACAATTTTCTTATTGTTCTCTCTGATAATGTGCATGCAGAAAATGTTTCATGGTGCAACTGTGAAGTTTTGGATGTGTTTGAACTTCTCCAGTTTGCCTGAACATATTGCTTCAGGTTTTTTTCGGGATTTAGTTGGAATGTGTCGTAACAAGGGAATGGTAAGACTCTTATAGTATTCATGTGTCCAGTCATCATCTATATACTTTAGTGGGTTACAAAACTTGAACTCTTACATATTGTTTCAGGCCATCAATCCTACGCCTATGGCTCCCGTTCGATCCATTGGGCCTAATCAAATAGATAAAGCACTTGTCGATGCTCATGATATGTGTACTAAAGAAGGAAAACCATTACAGTTATTGATCATCATTCTCCCTGATTTCAGTGGATCTTATGGTAACAATATAAACTCGATTCTCAAGTAGAAGAAGAAAACTTTCTCGTATGTAATGTACTAAATAACCACCATGTGCTTTACAGGGAAAATCAAGAGAGTTTGTGAAACTGAGCTTGGAATAATCACCCAGTGTTGTCAGCCCAAGCAAGCAAGAAAGTGTAGCCCACAGTATTTAGAAAATGTTGCCTTGAAGATAAATGTTAAGGTTCGCCTTTTCTTTTCATAGATTATTAGATCATTTTCACCATTTAATTGTGGATTCATCACATATATAGACTGGGGGACGTAACAATGTACTGGATGATGCAATCAATCGACGAATACCTCTTCTGTCTGACCGTCCCACCATCATATTTGGTGCTGATGTAACCCACCCGCAACCAGGAGAAGATTCCAGCCCTTCAATAGCAGCAGTATGCATAAAACTCCTTTTCATTTCAATAATTTATGAATGGCTACCTTCTGTATGTGAGAGATTAACTTTGTCTGACGATTCTATCATTCTCAGGTGGTGGCATCAATGGACTGGCCAGCAATGACTGTGTACAAGGGTATGCTTTCAGCCCAGCAACATCGGGAAGAGATCATACAGGATCTCTATAAGTTAGAGCAAGACCCTACAAAAGGTGCAGTAGGCACAGGGATGATCAGGTGGGAACTTCTTAATGTGACAATTTCTCTTCTAGTCAGTTTCTTCTAATTCTATAATTGAATCTTAATTTATATGTTTCAGGGAGCTTCTGATTGCTTTTAAAAAGTCAACAAATCATAAGCCTCAGAGGATAATATTCTATAGGTATGTGGAAAAGACTGATTTCAGATGACCAACTTTGAGAGTCACTGACTTCTTTTACCTACTTCACAGAGATGGTGTAAGTGAAGGTCAGTTCAGCCAAGTTCTGCTTCATGAGATGGATGCTATCTGGAAGGTAAGGACTCATATACACAGATACCTTGTTGGCAACTATATATCATGAACACAGTCCTTTAATTATGTTTTTGACATGTAACATGTAATTACTTGAACAGAACCATATTCATCGACATTAGGTTTTCAATTATTCAACAATAGTGTTAAAACTAATCTTACCAGTATACTCCAAGAATAATGAAAACAATTATGTTATAGCTCAGCTCTTGGTTTGTGGTATCGATACTTGGTATTTTACTTGTATACTGAGGTTTTTGTTCTGTTTCAGGCTTGTGTGTCTCTGGAAGAGGGATACCTGCCACCAGTGACCTTTGTTGTGGTACAGAAGCGACATCACACGCGCCTTTTCCCTTCCAACACTTCTCAAACAGACAGGAGTGGAAATATTCTTCCCGGTATGACTCTAGATCTGCTAAATTTTCTTATGAACTTTCTGTTGTTTAGAACTAGTCTTTACAAGCTCTTATTGTTTACAGGAACTGTGGTTGATACAAAGATATGTCATCCCACGGAGTATGATTTTTACCTCTGTAGCCATGCAGGAATCCAGGTAACTTAAAACATGTTACACACTTACTCTTTTTGATTGTATGTTGCCTTAACAAAAGTTGGAAAATAGTGAAATTATTGTTTGCATTTTATGTAGGGAACGAGCCGGCCAGTGCATTATCATGTTCTATACGATGAAAACAGATTCACTCCTGATGCCTTGCAGACACTAACAAACAACTTGTGCTACACGTAATTTCTTCTACCCTTCTCTTTGTAGCTTCTGGTAATATACTTACTCAACTGTAACTTTAGAGTTTAGACAGCAAAATACAATGGTTCTACAGATAGATTGAACATTAAAATGAGTTTTCAGGCTTGTTGTTTGTTGTTGAAACTATTAAATCTGTTTCAGGTACGCGAGGTGCACGCGATCGGTTTCTGTAGGTTGGTCCCTTGATGTCTCTGCTGATTGTTTTCGTCGGTTATTTTGAATGCATTAATGTAGTAACTTATTAAAAGTTGCGATGCATGTGTTGTTGCAGTCCCTCCGGCATACTACGCGCACTTGGCAGCATTCAGGGCAAGGTGTTATGTGGAGGGAGATGGTGCGTCGGACAGTGAATCGATCACAGGCCCAGCTGGTGTTAGGAAGGAAGCTGCTCCAGTTCGTCCTCTGCCTTCCATAAGCCCAAATGTGAAGAACTTTATGTTCTACTGCTGACCAAGTAATTACAGTTTGTTGCCTTTCGGATTTTGGGAGTTTTTTTCAGTCTCTTGAAAGGGGCAGTCCCTCTCATGCCCCTCCCTCACCTTCTATTCCGTCCAATTATGCTCTGAAACATACTTATCTTGTTAAGCTTTGTTGCTAGTATAATGTGTTGTGTTTTATGCCTTTGGACTCTACATATAGAATGTTGCTGCAAGTAGGGTGGATAAGTAATGGGAATGCACTGTACGAGGATAATTAGCTCATTTGACCGTCTTTACTCTTTACTCTAGCACAATCTTATAACTTGGGCTACAGTGCGCAATGAACAAAATCATCAGTAGAATACTATTAATAGACATTCATTTAGATTTTCAAAAAAAATCTTATTATTGTTGTAGGTAAAAAGCACAATAAGAAAACGTTCCTAATCTTTTGTATATTTTTGTTAAAGGTAATTGACAAAAGATTAGGAAGGATACTATTATTGAGAAGTCACTACACAAGAAAGCAATCTTAAAATAAAAAATGTATATTACTGAACCAGGATGAGAAGCTAACAAGAAAAAGGAAATCAAACACAATCTTATTTGTGTTCAGAGTGAGAAACTAACTAGAAAAAGGTAAGAACTCAATAAATAAAGGCGCAATCATATTTTTGTAAAGATAAGCAAAAAGTGTTTGCTAAGGCCAAGTAAAAAAGGTTCCTATGACATAAGGCTACGTTGAGAGAGAAGCCGGAAAGTGTTTACTAAGGCCAAGTCAAACAGACTCCTATGACTATCATATTTAGCCATATATATCACATAGTATTGTTGAGAAAATGTACTCTCCAATCTCATATGAGTGTCTTTCTTTGCCTTGCAACATGATATTCATTTTGGTCATTTTGAAACTAACAACATGTTCCTCATTTTGGTCATTTTGAAACTATGGAATTAGAAAATATTTATAGGAGCATCTCTTTCATCTTATAACAGAACATTTGTTTTAAAATAAATAGATTAACTATTTTCTAACAACATAATAAATTAGATTTTTTTCCTAATGGCTCCATCGTAATATATTAACATTAGTAGCCCTCAAATATATATTGATATACATTTGATATTTGCTTTAATTCGGTGATTAAATTCACCTACAGCTAGCTATTCAAAGTTCAAACATAATTCAAATTATTCAATCTCTGCTGCGTAGTCCCCACAACTTTCCCAAACAACCAAAATGGGTTAGGAGAGAGGAAGAGCATAAACAATGTAAATCCAATAGTAGTTCTTAATATTGCTACTAACACTAGTACTACAACAAATGTCTGAAATAACCTGTAGAAACAAAATATTTAAAATGTGCTAAAATAAACTTAGAAAAGAAGGTTCAAACCTTTTAACTATATGAGTTTCACTCCCTTAAAGTTAATTAACCTATATTATTACTAGAACATAGTAATTACTTTCTCTCAACCTACTGCAACCTCGGTGGATAAGTAACTAGGATTGATAGTTTCCTGCCCGTTCACTTTGGTCTTGGACCGCTTGAGAACCTGCACAGCTTCATCTACTTTCGCAGCCAGTGACTCGGGTGACTCCAATAACAAAAGCAGCTCCGAGTTGTCCATCTCCAAAAGCATCCCTGTAATCTTCGCAGCAAGATCAGGCTGCACATAGACAAGACATGTTAACTTATTGAGTAATGTATGAGTAACATATGACAAAAGTTTAATTTGAATTTTCAACGGTTGAAGGGAATTAATTCATGACCTTGTGTTTCTGGACAAGTGGGTACAATCGTTCACCAAGGATTTGCTTTTGCTGCTCAGGAGCAGCAGCGGCGAGCATGCTGCTATTTAGCATCTCTGCACTCTGTGAATCAGTGCCAGCATTGGAAGAAACTTTTGGTGCTTTGTTCATCTCACGGGAACGTCCATTTGGGACATACTTAGCCTGCAATGCATGCAATTAAGACACGGACAATGATTGTGCAACACAATAATCCGGGTAATAATATGATATATGAAACTGGAACAAGTGTAATTAAATTTCTAGCATGTAAATCTGTACAACCCGTTATTAATGTTTCTATATAGTAAGGCTGCCAAAATGGTAACATAGCTAATTTCTACCTTACACTCAGTAAGTGTAAAATATTACCTTTCTGAACATGTTACGATAGCACAATAGATGTCATATGAAAACAGACTTTACAAGCTGAGAGTACTATGTATGCACAGCAAGAATAAGTTCCAACACATAAAAGAGAAATGATAAAACTGAAAAAAGGCGAACCTGCTGATTGTTTGATTCTTTTGAAGTAACCAAGTGAGTAGACTGTGGCTGCATATACGGAACAGGCTGAGGGCCACCTTGGGGAAACATATTTCCATTCATCCTTCCTCTGTTTTGCCGTCTCGGAACATTAGGAATCTGATGCAAATTTAAGGACAAGTAAGTGAAGTATATTTAGTGCATGATTCAATAAGATTTTATATGAGAGAAATATAAAAGGCAAAGGGCCTTCTTATTTTACTCTGGACAAGGACCTAGTCAAACAGGGTTGTTTAAAGAATTTAAAATGGTGATATGAAAGGATTAGTAGAAGGAGCATAAAATAGAAGGAAAAGAATGCAAAGGGTTAGAAACCCTAACACATTCACATATACCAAGGAGTACGGTTGCACAGTACAACACCCAAATGAACATGATGGAAAATAGTACTAAATAGTTTTGATAGTTACATATTTTTTTATCGGCAGTTTTGATAGTTACATATATATCAGAGTGCATCTCTCTAGTATTCCTCATCAAATCTAAACCAGGATTTCAAAATTATTGGGATCCTAATCTTTTGCCTCAGCCACTTCTATTTTACTTGACAATAAGGTTTTGCCAAGTTGCTGAAAAGAATGGCTACTTACAAGAGGAAGTGGTGGCGGTTGAAAGGTGGGTCTTGTAGGTGCGAAGCCATTAGGTCTCCATCCTGGCCTCATACCAAAAGGCTGATACATGAACCCCGCTGGACGTGGAGGTACTTGTGAAACAACACTAGGAGCAGGGTAGTAAAAAGGCTGGAATGCATTAGGTATTGAAGGTCCTGGTAGGCCAGCCATACGCTGTGAATACTGAAGCTGCAGCTGTGCTTGTCTGTCCTCTTTTCTTTGAGCGATAGCCACATATAATGGCTTCCGGTGAAACATGTATCCTATGAGATATCCAAAAAGGAGATACTCAGTATAGCATTACTACTGTTAAGGGTAACAAAGACGCTGAAATAGACAACCAGTTATCACAAAAATAGGCTACATTTATGAAGTCCGAGAATGCAATTAAATAAAAGCCATCAATATATTCCATGTTCATATCCCATATATACTCAGTGACCTTATTAAACTTACCATGAAAAGTGTTGACAGCTTTATTGGCCTCCTCAGGGGTGGTGAAGCAAACAAATCCGAAGCCCTTACTTATTCCTTTTTCATCTCGCATAAGTTTTGCAGATGTTATTGTACCACACTGGCTGAAGTGATCTCGTAGCTCTTCATCAGTGACATCATCATCGATGTTCTTCACATACACATTTGAGCCCTATAAAATTGTAAAAGAAAAATCATATATAAGTTGATCACTAGAGAGAGAGAGAGAGAGAGGGCCCATAAATATACCTTGTATTTCAATATTTGCTCCTTCCGTTTCTCCTCAAACTGACGACGCAAAATCTGCTCGCGCTCTGCCTTCTTCTGCGCCCTTGCTACATACAGAGCCTTTGAGCCTACTCAATAAACACAACATTATATGAAAACAGATTTAGTATCATTAAATAGTTAATTAAAGGCCCATAAAGGGATGCATAACTTACCAAGTTCTTTTCCATTCATTGCTTCCTTTGCTCGCTTAGCATCATCAGGACTATCAAAATTTACAAATCCAAAACCTTTGGACATCCCATTGTCATCCTTTGCAATTACCAGGCTAACAATTTTTCCAAACTCAGAAAACTTTTCGCGTAAAAACTCTTCTGTGAGATCGGGATCCAAATTTTTAATATACAGATTTGTATATTTAGCATCTGGGTTGAGTAAAACCCGGTCACTCCTCTTAAGAAACTTCCCAACATATCTGTAAAATAGATTGATTTATGATTAAAACAGTAACTATCTAGTGATAGTAGGCAACAGAATTAAGATATAGCTAGATAAAACATGAAACACGATTGAGATGCAACTTTAAGATAAGTGACGTACATCTGCTTGCCTCCAACAGTGGATCCATTAAGTGACTCCATGGCAGCATTTGCAGATTCCTCAGACTCATATTGAACGAAACCATATCCTTTACTCTTACCATCATCGAATGCTGCAACTTTACAGGATAAAATGTTGCCAAATTTTTGAAACAGTTCTTGAAGCCCCACATTATCAATTGACTCATTCAAGTTCTGCAAAGGCAATAATGAAACCATCAAAAGAGAAGATAATAAGAAATAAACATACACTACTAGTTCTATCTAATGATTTATTGGTGCATGAAGACAGATACCTTCACAAACAGATTCCCTACTCCACTTCTCCTAACATCGGGATCACGATGTGACCATGTAACCCTAATAACTTTTCCATTCATTGCAGTGTGATTCATCGCCTCCATAGCACGAATAGCTAAGCAAAAAAAAACGCCAAAACCCGTGAAAAATGATATTAAATTAGAAGCTTCAAACATCATTACTCATTAGTACATACTTATTTTACAAACATGTACATAAAATATTAATAACAAAATAAGTATTTCACCACTTTATATGGTAAAAAGTGCAGAGCAAGAATCAGTTTCACAAAGGGCAATATCGAATCAATGATCTGTTTGGATCTTGAAATTGAAAAAGTGGGTGAAGAGACGTAACATACAAATTTTTATGATAGAAAACTAGGGTTAGTGGACAAAAGGTTGTGAATTTAGTTATTGGTTAACCATGAAATGTATAACGGACAACATCACTAAGAGACAATCATCATAATACTAAAGAATACGTGATTGGCAGGGCAACCAGTTAACATTTACACGTAGGGACTAGATCGAGGATCTCGACTTAACCGAATCAAATCAAACAATAATGACATAATCGCACAACCCTAGTGATTAATTTTACTCAATCAAGACAAATGTAATAATGCTAAAACATCTAGTTCAGAGTTGTCTACAGAAATCCACATCAATGAAACAGACTAAGAGAACACTAACATACAAACAAACCCGAGAAACACATTGAATATTCAATAGTTCAATTCTCAAACACAAGAAACCTAAAAATCAGTCCACCACAATTCATCAACCTAACACCAAAACCTACAATTCCTCTTCTAATCCTGAAAAGCAGAGAGACTGTTCAATTGAATCAGCGATTGGTATATAGAATCATATAACATACATAATCTACTTCAATGACACAAACAAATCACCGATTTCCTTAACCCTATACAATCAAATAACCGAATAAAAAACGACCACAATTCCCGATTCACAAACAGAACCAATAAAACGAAGTACATTACGAAACGATCGCAACGAACAGTACCGTCTGGTTTCGAGAGGTAGTTGACGTAGCCATAGCAGAGGGATTGAGCAGTGTTGGAGTCCTTGCAGAGGCGTACGGACGCGAGGGTGTTGAATTCTTTGAAGGCGTCGTAAAGCTGGCCCTCGGTGACGTCGGGGTGGAGGTCGCCGACGTAGAGCGACACCGTGGTTGCGGCGGCGACCGGCGCAGGAACCGCCATGTTGATCGGTACGCAGCGAAAATGAGAGAAAATCGCAGGCAATGGGGTTTGGTGGTTTCGTCGTATCGGAGACACGGAAGCGATGGTGATCAGATCAAAAAATCAAAAGTGGCGTTTCTATATATATATTTATTCAGTTTTTTTAATTAATTAAAATTGAATTATATATTATTTATGGTAATTTTTAGGAGTGAAAGCGAGAATTGGGAATGAGGTTTTAGAAGAATTGTGTGAAGAGTTTGTTTGGATTTAGCAGAGAATTGGGTTTGGGTTAGGATTTTAGGAGAAATTCAGAGACAAAGTATGTATTTGCTGTGCGGATTTTGCATGGCCGTTGCTACACTGGGTTTCACGCGCTCGGTTGGCGCGTGCCGTCAGTTACCGGTTATTGATTTTTCATTTTTTTTATAGTAAAAAAGACCCTAATTAATAATTAATGCCCTAAAAACAGAAACAAATCTCAAACCTTATGTATTATTATGACGGAATATTATGCTTTGAAAAATTTCTGGGAAATTTATTTCTACGATTTGGTCCATCGACTATGTTATTATCTTTTGAACAAGTACAAATCATGATTGTGCTATCGACATGTAGCAAATAATTTTTTAAACTGACATTTTCTTTTGTTGAAGTGACAATCACGTGACGTTTATAATAAACTTATTTTAGAACAAAACTAACGTGACAATCACATTACTCAATTATATAATTTTGTTTCAATTAAGTATCATAAGTAAACTTAATTAATTTAAAAGTCACATGGTCACCACATCAAGGCAAAAAAAATCCAATAATAAGTCGGCCTTGGTACAAATTTGGCCTATTTGAAATAATAATTCAAAACATTTTGAATCTATTTATATAAATTGAATATCAATTCAAAAACAAAGTAAGTAGTTAACAAACGAGTGCCATTTTCTTTTTTTTTTTCTTTTTTCTTTTTAATAATGTTATGTTTTGTTTGAAAAATAGTTTATATTTTTGAATTTGGAACATTTTTATAACTATTTTAAATTGAAATTGACTAGTCACAAATAAATGTCTTATTATTAGGGTTTCTCTCTCAAGAGCGGCGACTGCGACTCCGGCTCTATAGGCGGCAGATAGGGCTTTCGTTTCAGAGCGGTCGTGTCTCTCGCATGAGAGTAATACCATCAGGGTAGCTAGGGACGCGGTGATTGTTTTCGTTTGTGGCGGGGGGGGGGGGGTGGGGGGGGGGGGGGGTGGGGGGGTGAGGCCGGTAGGGTTCGGCAAGTGGTGGTTAGGGAGTCGGCATCAGAAGGCTTAGGGCATCGACATCATCAACGAAGATTGCGGCTATGACAAAGTTCAGTCCGGGTTCACAAATAGTAGCAGTGGCAAGGAAAAGGCGGAGTCAGTGGCCCTCATGATAGGATCAGGTTACGGAGTCGTCAAGTAGGTTGGGGTTTGATTCAGTATGGTTTGGTGAAAGTCTGACAGAGTGCCCAGTTTGATTAACAGGGTAACACTCAATTCAAAAGAGTTTTTACTCTTAAGTTAAAATCATTTGGTTTTGGTCATGGATGTTTCCATGTACGGTTTAGTTTATTTCGTTGTTGGGTTTCAATTTAGGTTATTACCTCTAGTTTGACTGTTTTATCACATTTATGTAATATTTTTCGTTACTTAGTAATGAAAATTTATAAAGGTCAAATTTTTTGAAATTGACTAGATAGAGATGCATGATGACATATTAGAAAGGAACTTTTGAAATTTCATATATGGAATTGTAATATGAATTAGTGGGAAAATGTATGTGCCATTTATAGGCAGAGTTTTGGTAACATTCCTCATTATATTAGAGGATTTTTTAGTAACATTAATTAACAATATGTTAAAAGTAATTGCACAATTAAGAAAAAATTATGAAAACTTGTAGTAATTGTCTTTCATTTATTACAAATAAATACACATCTCCTCATTAAGGAAATGTATGTCTCGAAAACTAGTAAATAATTACAAATATTATGTCATTACACAAATTTATTTATCGTTTAATTTAAGAGTAATGCTTCAAAAAATTTGGGGTGGATTTGACCGACTTGAAACAAATATTATTATTGGAGTAAAAAATTGGAGTTGAACAAAATAAATAGTCAATGGACATATAATATATTTTTCTTTAAAACTGTTTGTCATCAAAATGACAGTGGAGTGGAAACAACAAAACTATAATGTTTTTTACTGATTTTTTTTTAACCTACTGAACTTAATACTTGTACATTTTAATTTTAAAAAATAATTTCATTAGGTTTTGTAATGGCCAAATTGAAATTCAATAAATCCACATTTTAAAGAAAAAGATAAAAGACTGCTTCAAAATGAGGAGATGCCTTAAAAAAAACGCTTCATAAACTCACACCTCTCGTAGCCTAGCCCTCTCCTAAACCCCAACCTTTTTTTTTTACGGACATGTATTTTTCATCTTGACATGTCTCTTCTCACTCACGTAATCTGTGTTACCAACTACGTTACTATCTTTGGGTATCTGCAATGTTATTTCAATTGTTTTATTACTCAGTCATGTTAGGTCAAACGGTTGATGCGTTTTGTATTTTCTTTGAGGTCTAAATTAAGGCGTCGCTTATGAAAAAAAAAAAAAAAAAAAAAAACAAATTTGTTTAATAATTTGGATTTATTTAACTCATAAAAAAAATGAAGGTTAAAAATTAAATTTTACAAACTTCACCTAAATAACAGCTCATGATTTACTTTTTTTTACCAATGTATGTTAAGTCAAGCGGTTTAAGTGTTTTGGTTTCTCTTTATAATTTTGAGTTCGAACGTCTTTGTCTACCCAACTAATGCAAATTTCTAATCCAAATTATATCTCTTTTTTCATCTTGAAATGAGTGTGGAAACACTTAAAATTGTTTTTTCATAAATTATCAATACTATACTGAACCAAAAGTCATGTGGGGGCAAGGAAATTTTAAAATTAACTAAAATAACCTTCTTCTATTTTTGGCCCAAAACACTGGGCCTTACCAGTGAGCCCAACTAAAAACAATGCAATGCTAAAAATAATGGAATGGAATAAAATTACAATCTCAGTCCACACAGCTACAAAAACCACTATTTTGAGTATTTTCATCAACGGCCAAAAATAAATAAATAATAAATAAAATATACATATAAATAAAACTTTACTACAAAATTTAAGGTGCTCTACAATGGCTTGGCTTAATGGCTTTCCCTTTGCCATGCTGATGTGCTGATCACTTATAAACAAGATCAGCTGACTCAATCCCACACACATTTAACAAAGAATTGAGAATTTGAATTTTGAGGTTCTGCAACTTTTAGCTTACAAAAAATTGAATATCCATGGATGCTACCAACATCTGTATAAGCAGAGCCACACTGCTCATAACTATCATATGTACTAACACCTCATTTCTTGATGAGCTGTTCTCTCTCAGCTGGCCCTCGTTTATGAACTCCTTCCCAGAAGTTACCGACACATTTACTGACAATGAACCTAACAACAAATCCGACACGTGTTTAGATGATATAGGCTAAGATGTTACATCAACCGATGAAGTAAAGAAAGTGTGACTTACAGTCATAATTAGCCCATCCTATTCGTTGACGAGATATGTCGTAAACAAAGATCTTATCTTTAAGAAATAGATCTGCAAAATGAAGGAGTTAATTTTGTAGATCACAACCCGGATGCTTCTTGCATTTGTTAACCCGAATGCACAATCTAGGAAAACAAGCATTAACAAGCGTGACTAGTTTCTACCCAAATTTAAAATGTGGCTTCAGAGCAACATGCCATGAGTTTGAAATAATCTCTGACCAAAAGTATGGAGAATAAGGTATGTGTGCGTGTGTGTGTGAATTACACTAAAAGGCGAGGAGACAACTGAAAGGAGTCGGGATATTTGTTAAGAAAAAAAGAAGAAGAGAAGAAATCAGTGGCATTGATTCTCGTGTGAACCCCACAATTTGAAGATCAAGTACCATAGTGTTTCGTTTTCAAACAAAGAGCACTAGAACGATAAAATATGAAATTGGGGTCGAGGTTAATTGTTTGTTGTCCAAGCCAAATTAAACCGAGCTGTTGTCTGAATTAAGGCCCAAGTGAAAGGTCTAACCTCCTAAAATTGATACACCTTGTTGAACTTTCTGAAAACCAATGCACCACACTGGAGCATTCTCCTGTAACAGTAAAGCTCCACGTTAAAATTAAAAGCTAATTGTAGCTCACGAGTCATGTCCAGTTCAACATTGATGAATCCAAGAAAAGGTGAATAAAGCAATGAACTTACGAATCCAATACGTGTAAGGTATTCTTCTGGTTTTAAGAACAAGGATGCACCGCCCGCAAAATTAAAACTGAGCGGAGGAAATATCTCGGAGATGCTGAATAAAGCATGGATGAGGATCACAGTCAGATTCTAAATGTAAATTAATAAATAACAACCATCATCATTCATTACAAATCACAAATATAGAACATAGTCATGATATTTATAGTAAAAAAAGAAAGTTCAAAAGTGAACCTATTCGCAACGATGTAACACTGGTTTCCTTTTGAAACAGTGGTCGTCACATATTGCGAAACAGCAGCAGTTATCTGCACAGCCAACAAATCAACGTCATATCCAAGAAGCATCAATTTATCACCTTATATTTCAGACGATAACAACCATGTTGCAGCAACTCTTGCTTCTTCTCAGAGACATGGCTAATGGTTTTTAACATTCACTTATCATACCTTACAATTATGGCATCATTTGGAGCATGTAGACAGAATCGATAGGCCTCTACGCCACCATTAAACCTAAGTTTATTGAATCAAAAGAGAAATCAAACTTACAGCATTGACTAAAGGATCATATGCTTCTTCCACAAGGTAGGCTAAAGTTGTTCCAGAGTCGACAATAGTGCCTGACGTAGCAAATATTGTTGGATTAATGGACAATAATTGCCCATTGACAGCAATGCTTTGTAGATCTAAACTATAATGAGGCCTGAAAAGTTCATATTAGGAAGAAGTCAACCAGAGCATGATTATGCATATTATTAAGACCAATAAACTATGTGCAAATATCCAGTTTTTCAATATGTACAAAGTGCATTTAACAAAAGAAAATGCAATAACAAGCGTAAAAGAAACTTTCATAGTTGTCAAGGTCCTATAGGACTAAAGATGTCCTGGAAACAATGGACATAAAAGCGAAGGTAAAGATCAAGGTTAAACCTACAATCGAAAGCGTGAGGGAGTACAAATTCAAGTCTCCACAAATCCGATTACAACCAACCAGATGGATCTTATTTTCAGAGAATTTTATGTAATTGCAGGATATGTTCAATATCTTGAAGGATTCCAATTAACACTTGATCCATAGAAGAAAAATGTCTGACAGATCGCCAAACATGATGCAAGAAAATTTTCAGATCTTAAAAAGGAATCTTACTCCAAATCATAATATCCAATTTCCACAACCACATTCGACCACCAATACCGCAACCAGATACCAACAAATCCAGCTGTCTACCACACATGAAACCCCCATCAACTAAGATACCAAATTGATGACGATAACAAAGCATGTGTACTTCATCCGAAATTAGTGTGTTAGTGATTAATTGTCAATCCAATACAAGAAGCACCAATATGCACATGACTGGTGCACTAGTAAATGGCTATTTATCCCTAGTTGATGAGGCTCCAGTTAGAAATCTAGTTTTCACATTCATAGTTCCATACATCTTCACAATGAAATTGTGAATTTGATATATTAAATTGTGGCCTAAAAGACAAGGCCCAGTGGATAAGTAGGAGTAAGGGGATAGTATACAATCTAAACACAATGGATGGCCAGAGTAACAGAAATTTTTAGCTAGAAAAGAACGTACTGTGATGGCACAAGAGGACTATAAACAATGCTCGGCTCCAAAATCTCACCAAGAACAAGTATACCCCCTCCATTGTCAGTTCCTTTTAAGCAATGTGAGAAAATTTTCGGCGCAATCCCACGGGATGATAGTTGTGATATAACAGACAGATGCCCACGTCCAAACCCAAATATTCCATCAATCGCCTTATCTGTCTTGGTTAAGTCCCCTGACTGATAGGTGCTACACCTATTGCCAACACCACCAAGCAAAGAGATGTTTATTTAAGAGAACAGATAGGTCAAATATACAAATCAACACAGCTTGTCACAACCTCTGTTCTAAAATGAATGTATTGTATTCCCTTTTTGGAGGAAAACTTAAGTATAAGGGAGTTTTACATCCATGTACCCCCATGTGCATTTGATGTAATGTAACAAACTCAAAAGAGTATAGCTAACTTATTGTACAGATATGATTGGTAATTCATGTGTAACTATCTTCCTAGAAATGAAAGAGAATACTCATTCTGGGACAATTTTTTATAGAGAAACAAGACGCTCATTTTGGGATGAAGGGAGTCTTTGTTAGCATTTCTGATATAGAAGATACCCCTACTTGGAGCAGCATTAATTACGGCCGTTTTGGAGCCTTAATAATTTTATCAACTTTCAAGGTAGTGATGCAAATGAAGTTTAATGCTAGTACTAAATTAGTTATATAGAACTTTTGTACCTATCTAAAAAGGTTTTTTCTAATTTTACATCACTTAAACACCTGATATATTTTTGCAAGTTAAAAGTAGCTCACCCAAAAACAACGGCAGCTGAAGAGTTGACAATCATAGACCCCCCAAGAATCATGTCAAAATATAAGGCGTCATATACATAATAACCTGAAGTGCCACTCCCGTCTCCATACTGGAACGCGTAGCTGCACTGGTTGCTCTGAGAAGAGCATTGAGTGGCTGCATCAACTGATGAAGAGCACATTGGGTCCGAACAGGGGACCACAAATGCACTGGATGAACTGGCTACATCAAAGAAATTGAGCTGAACCTGTAAAACATAAAAACAAAACAGACCTGATATTAACTTTGAGTTGAGAAAAAAAAAACACCATAAAGGATTAAGGATTGAAGTTTTACTCCAAGTCCACTCGATTGAGGACAATTACTGCAAGAACTACAAGTGATCCACAAAATATCGCTTCCGGTATCAATCTGCACATTGAATTCTCTTGGAGGAGAACCCAGTTTCACTTTAGTATAATAAAGCCTGCCCAAAAACAATAACCCAATAAGAAGATAAAGATAAGAAACAAGACACCTAATATGAATTGACCCATTCACAAAAAAATAGCCAAAATTAGTCAACATTTCAAATATAAAATATAGAAAGGGATTATATCAAAACTTGCATCAACTACAGTGATAAATTTTCGAAAAGAAACATGGTTTATGAAAATTTTCCAAACCTCAGCAATTATATAATCACATGGCATCAAGTTGCAAGCTAAGAAAGAAAAAACATATCATTTTTTATGATAAAAATGAAAAGAACAAGAACAGACAAGAAATGCTTTTTTTCCTCTCTTTTTTTATTTATTTATTTTCTTCCTAGTTCCTTCGAGTTTTCCCAACTTTCCCAGCAACCAAACAAACTATTCGAAGAACCCGAAGAGAAACAAATTGGAATGGCACAACCGCACACAATAAATGCAGACACAGAAAAAGAGGGGGAAATAAAGAATGAAACATTGAATATCACAAAAACATACACACCAAAAAGTCCCACTCGCATTCAATTTACCAATTCCAGACCAAACCCAAACCCAAACCCCATCAAAGCTTAGCAAATAAAACCTCAAAATCAGAAGAACAAAAGGGCAAAAACCCAAACGATAAAATTACCCAACGACGTACGGATCGGAGGAACCTTCGACTGAGAAGTCGACAATACCTCCCACCACGGTCTGCAAGATTCGGGCGTGCCGGGAACGGTCCCGAGCTCGGAGAACCTCCGGAGGCACCACCTGGCTCGGCGGAAAAGCCCTCTCCAGAGGAATAATAGTCGGCGGAAGAGCAGAGAAAACGAGCGACGCCGGGACCAAAACGGCGGCTAAGTACAGGATCAGGAGGTCCCGACCCAGCATTTCCGTGGCGATGAGGTGTTGTTTGGAGAGAAAGAGAAGATCAAGGTGGTGCTTGAGCTAGAGCTAGAGCTTGTGTGTTGCTTTTGTTCATTGAGAGAGAGTGTCACAAGACTTGCGAAACAGAGCAGCTGCTTATAGTAAACACTTGCTTTCAAAATATTTAGGATTAGATTAGATAGAGATTAATCTGGAGGTTTTTATAGCGTGTGAACACCGCTTGCTTGAAATGTCCGAATTAACCTTGCATCCACTATTTTATTTTCCTTTTTAAATTTTTACAACATTTACCCAAACACGTTGGATCAAATGGTTGATGCGCTTTGAGTTTTCTTTGAGATCTCGGGATCGAGGAGAGCTACTTCCTACTGTGTAGCTCAACCGCTCAAAAAGAAAAATACAACATAAATTTCTTTTGATATGT
This sequence comes from Pelargonium australe, assembly GCA_036897465.1. Lineage (NCBI taxonomy): Eukaryota > Viridiplantae > Streptophyta > Magnoliopsida > Geraniales > Geraniaceae > Pelargonium > Pelargonium australe. Next base: position 29,606 of record JAYMTH010000114.1, read on the forward strand.
TTTAAAATATATTTTAGTAGTTATATTAGTTTTATTGTTTGTTTTTACTCTCTTAAAGGAGATTGTGGTCTGTTTTTTCTTGTTGAAAAATTTAGTTTTATATTTCTGTGTCGTAGATTTTATTTTGTCTTCCCTTGGTGAAAGTTATATTGTGGTGGGATTTGATGCACTTCATGTCTTATAAGTCGTGAAGATCGTAAGAAACGATAAAATCAGTGTTTTCGGTTTGATTGAGATGATAATTTAGATCTTATGGAGCATGTAGCTTGTGTAAATTTTTGTTTCATCACTATATTCGTGAATTAGGTGACTTATGTTTAGATTAGATCATCATGTTTTATGTCAAATAAAAAAGTGAATAGAATTATAATTATATTTTTAAGGGTAAATTACACATAGATGCTACGTATATGTGACTTAAGACAAATAGCCCCTATTAATTTTAGGTCGTGACAATCAGACCCCATCAACTTGACATTTAACGGAATCCGTTAAAATTTGGATGAAAAAATCACCTCTCTCCTCACATGTTTTGCATGTGACTTTTAAATTTTTTAAATTCCTAATATGCCCTC
>JAYMTH010000115.1:0-30157 GCA_036897465.1 Pelargonium australe
TTGTGTACACAACAAAATGGCCTTTGCTAGCCACAAAGGAAAGAAGGCCTGAGTCGCTTCTTGGAAATGAGATTCTCAATCTCTTTGCAGCAGCCAGTTTCTGCCACTTTTTTGCCAATTTGATGAGTCTTTTTGGGGTAATCATGGTTGCAAACTAGAGAGTGATTTTAATAAAGACTGAAGGAAGAAACTTTAGAGATATGGTATGTAAGAAGGCTATTGCTGTGGTGCTGAATGCCATGGAAATGTATGATTTATATAGACTCACAAAAATAGACATCAGCACATGCTTTTGCTTTCTTACTATAGAGCACACAGGATTGATTGCCAAGTAGGAGGTTGGTATCGTGGGCATGTTTGGCGCGTATTCGGCATTATAATCTATCAGCTAGGCCATATTGTTTCTTGTTATGTTTTGAATAGTGACCTTAGTTTTCTTCCTACAGGGCCTGCTGTGGTCGTATACATGCTCCTGATTTGATACTAGACTACATGAATTAAGTGTATCCTATTGAGAAAGAATAGTATCCATGAATTTAGGTCTGTCCACTAGCTAGACCAAACCAAACCACTTGGTTTATATACCATGTATCTTTGCCTTTTCTTTCTAGACCAAATCCCTTGAATCGGATAATGAAATAACAAATCATATGTATTAGGCTCAAAGAATGATGCAGTTCTCATTGACTCCAAAATAAGTTTGATCATGTTTTATTGATGAGATCAAACAGAGAAACAAATTTTCTTAACTGGCTACCTTTTTGTAGGTTTCATCTCTATTTTGACCAAGATTAAGAGGCAAAACCTTGTTAATGGTGAGCTATTTCTTTGAAATGTGATTCATTCCTAGACTCCAACATAGCTGAAAGTATCAGTAGGTCCATAACATGGTGTCATTGCTCAGCATCATCTTCCTCTGTTGTGGAACAGAACCAACAGAAGATATTAGTTTGTGGCTTTTAGGAGAAACATGGTCACAGTGACTTGTTGACTGATATTTTATACAGATCCTATCTTTTTTGTTTACGAAACATGATACAATTACAAACGAACTCCTTAGATTGTAATGTACATTTTGTTTATAATTGACGAGTAAATTGAACGACTAGATCAAGATGATAACAATTTATGGAAGAAATGTTTTGTCCATTGAGTTTAGAAAAGCAAAAATCAAGTATCACATGGCGTGTATCAAAAACTGTAAGATTTGTGTGTATACAGTGTATGTCTTAAAATAGTTCCTAGCTAAACATTTTCAGTGTATCTTCTAAAAGCCGTAAATGAGTGCCTGTTGGTGCTTCTGTTCTACAGCAGATGAACATGATGATGCAGAGCGGTGAGACCTTGTTAAAGATGCGAGCAAAGCCTTCTCAAGATCCTCAGCGACGCTTCGTTGAACAAGTGGAATGACATACTCCAAGAAAGAACTATCACAAGGCAATCTGATTGGTCCATCTGTTGGCAACCCGAACTCTTCCTCTGACAGACGAAACAGCTCCATGAACAAACTTTTGCTCAAAAGTTGCAGCGGAATCATGAACCGCTTCTCATCAGTTGTGTACACAACAAAATGACCTTTACTAGCAACAAAGGATTGAAGGCTTGATTGACTACTTGGAAATGAGATTCTCAAACGCTTGGCAGCAGCCAGTTTCTGCCATTTCTTAGCCAGTTTGATGAGTCTTTTGGGGGTAATCATGGTGGCAAATACTAGAACAAACCTTGTAAACAAAGTAGATTGAAAATAACTTAGCTAGAGTTGCTTTGCTTTTCAAAGGTGGCTGTTGTGTTGTGCTAAAGACTATGGATAGGTGTTGTTTATATAGATTATCAACAGTATATAGACAACTTCACATGTAAATGTTATGTATCATGGGCATGGTTGTTTATTTTTCGACACAGCACCTTTGGTAGGCCATTTTATGAGTAGTGGCCTTTGTTTTCTTCTGCCAGATCCATGCATTCATAGTTGGGTCCACATAGATATGCTATGAACTAAACTATTTGATCTTGTCCTTTTATGTGCACATGAGATGTTTCATCTGACAAGCAACACCTGATGTCTTTATTTGGGCCTAAATGTTGACGAAATAGCTAATCATCAAGAAAATCAGCAAAGGATCAAATAGTCACATGGTTCAATGTATCAGCTTCTGTCCTTTTGCTATAGCTATAGACTGCAATAGTTTAGTTAGAATCTTTTTGGTAATGTGATTATGCTTATCTTTTGTAACTAATTAATAAAGTAGTGTTTAGATAAGAAATATAACATTAGTGACTATGTGCAAACTTAACATATTTCATTCCCTCACATAACCTTAAATTATATACTACAAAAACTTGCCATTAGTGACTGTGTGAACTTAACATATTTCATTCCCTCACATAACCTTGCATTACTTTTTCATATTTCCTGTTAAACAAGATTATGGATTTGGATCTTTCATTGACCTTGCCGAGGTACAGCTGGTTTAATGATTTTGTTTTCTGCAAATAGTCAAACTAAGGTGATCCTTGAATATTGTTCTCTGTTAAGTGTTAACCATGAAGATGCTACTAATTACAAGATATCAATAGTGGAAATCTCGAGTAATGAATTCATCGATTAGGTTGGTAAGAGATCAATATATGTAACAAATTATGCTCCTTACAATTGTAGAAATAAGGTATTGTATCATGTTACATAAAAATAAAAATAAATGTAGTCATATACAATGTTGGTCAGAATGTCATTTTTTGCTATGTCATGTTGTTTCTTTCAGAAGCTGCAAATAAGTGTCTGCTGGTTACTCTGTTCTAAAGAAGAGGAAGATGATGCTGAGCAGTGACAAGGAGCCACTGAGGTCAGTAAGGCTCTCACTAGATCTTCGGTGACGCCTCCTTGAACCAACTGGATGACATACTCCAAGAAGGCACTATCGCAAGGCATCTTGATAGGCCCGTCACTTGTTATTCCAAACTCCTCCTCAGACAACCGAAGCAGCTCCACGAATACATTTTGGCTCAACAGTTGCAAGGGAATCATGAACCTCTTCTCGTCAGTTGTGTACACCACAAAATGGCCTTCACTTGCTACAAAGGAGTCACTTCTTGGGAATGAGAGCCTCAAACGCTTTGCAGCAGCCAACTTCTGCCACTTCCTAGCTAATTTGATGAGCCTTTTTGGGGTAATCATGGTTGCAAGTACTGAATAGAAACTAAAGGTTTTGAGAAAAGTTGAAAAATAAACTCTAGAGGTCAAGGTTTTGATATCAAAGCTGGTTGTTGTGTTGTGCTGTGCTGATGACCAAGGAAAGGCATGGTTTATATAGATAATAGACTCACCAAAATAGGCATCAGCACATGCTATTGTTTTCTGTGTTAGTTAGACTCGTTGGACTTATCGCCATGTGAAAGTCGAGAACCAAGTAGAAGGTAGGTATCATGGGCATGTTAGGTTATTATTTGACATGAGCACCTCAGGTAGGCCAAGACCATTGTTTGTTGTTTGATGTATGAGTTGTGACCTTTGTTTTCTTCAGCTAGAGCCAGATGTGGACAAGAATTATATATATCCTAATGACTCTTTTCCTTCTTTTTCTTAATAAAAGAGTACTTTGTTTGCTGATAAAAAAAAATGGTGATTCAGTTAATTATTTGCCAACATGAATCCATACAATTGACTGGACTATACTTGAGCTAAATATGGACCCAGAGGACTACTAATGCATGGTATCTGGCTGAAGATAAGGAAAAAGCCATAACTAAACAAGAAACATTTGGCCAACTTGAGGTCTCTATATTAAGTGGAAGCAGAGCAAATCCACAGTAAGTACCAACCAATCAACCATATATGTCTTTAGTTGAATAATCACATGGCTATGCATCCCAAGACCCCAACATGAGAAAATACCATGTGCCAGCTGCTGTATAAACTCTATCCTTGCAAGTCTATATATAACATTGATTTCCATGACCTTCACCACACCACAACTGCACAAGACTCTTTTTATTACAAACCACTTTCTAAAGCTAATCAAAGTCCTTATTTCCAACCATGATTACCCCAAAAAGGCTCATCAAATTGGCAAAGAAGTGGCAGAAATTTGCTGCTGCCAAGAGATTGAGAATTTCATTTCCGAGAAGTAACTCAGGTATTCAATCCTTTGTTGCTAGCAAAGGTCATTTTGTTGTGTACACCACTGACGAGAAGCGGTTCATGGTTCCTTTGGAACTTCTGAGCAGAAACGTTTTCGTGGAGCTGTTTCGGATGTCAGAGGAAGAGTTTGGACTGCCATCTGATGGGCCTATCACATTGCCTTGTAATAGTTCCTTCTTGGAGTATGTCCTTTCACTGGTTCAAGGATGCATCGATGACGATCTAGAGAAGGCTTTGCTCACTTCCTTAACATGTCACAGCTCAGCCTCATCTTCCTCTGGTTCAAGGCAGATCCACCAACATACACCCATTTATGTGTGTTGAAAGAAACAGTTTAGGAGAAACTATTTTTTAGGCTTGCACTGTATAAATACAGTTTTGATGTAATATATACTTGATTTTCATTTTGGTGAACTCAATGAGAAAAAAACCACATATTCCATATATTGTTGTCTTCTTGATATAGCTGATGAATTCTACCGATCTATTTTGTCCCCAACTATATAGATTAAGAATTTTAATTAAATTGTCAACAAGAGCAACATGAATCCAAGAAATCAACCACATGGATGATGGATCACAATGTTTGGATAGCACTCAGATTTTCTTGATTTGAAAAAAAATAAATGTTTCACATGGTGTTTGCATATTGACTGATAAAGACAATGAAGCAAATTGGAATACAAGAATATTAGTTGGTTAACTAAATAACAATACTTTTCTTGTGAGACAAAACTCATTAAATCAAACTATGGAAGAAAATATAAACAAATAAGAGTATAACGGCGAGATGTCTGAGGTTTGGATACTTCCCTAAGTCCAGAAGTTTTGATTGTGCTAAATTTCATGAATTAATCTTGTTGTGTTTATCCTCTAATTATTTGCTTCTTTACTCTTTCATAATCTAATTCAAGGGATTTGGTTTCACTAGAAAATGTACAGGTTTGTGAATGATTGAAACCCATGTGGATTTTAAGAATTTGTATTTGGTTCTGGTCTTTTCTCAACTAACCACCAGCACAAAGTTGGAAATCAAACTTGTAGTTTATTAGTTCAATGAATACTATAGATTCCTGAAAAAGGGTTTGGTCTTATTAGTACTACAGGACATAGATAAGTTAATTAATGGCTCAGATTCATGCATGTTGATTTTTTGCCAATTAAGAAGTACAAAAAAACCAAAAAGAGTATTTTCTATGAGATTTACAATTCCATATGTCTTGATGCCAAACTAATCTTCGTAAATATTATAGTGATTGTGGTCCTAATTATTTGTTTCTTTATACAAGGGATATATAATTGATAAACCATGTGGTTTTCTTGAATTCTTATTTGTTCTTTTGTCTTTCTCATCTAACCACCAGCAAGTAGCCAAACAACATGTACTAAGTTGCATAGTGTTTGGTTTAGTTTTAGAACAGATCTCTGAATTCATGGATTTGATTCCTTTTTAATGAGATTTTGGTTATAAGGATATAGATGATAATTCATGTCTTAAGAGTATCAAATCAAGAGCACATGCAAGACCACAACAACCTGTAAGAAGAAAACAAAGATCACAACTCAGCAAACACATAACAAGAAACAACAATGGCCTACCTGAGGTGCTATTGCTAAATAAGCTCGAAACATGCCCACGATACTAATAGCTTCTCGAGAGCCACTTGGCCATAAATCCTATGAGCCCTACTGATGCAAAAAAGCAAGAGCATGTGCTGCTGTTTATTATTTTGAGTCTATATAAATCATACATTTCCATGACATTCGACACCACAACTAGCTCTAAAGTTTCTTTCTTCATCAACCATGATTACCCCAAAAAGACTCATCAAATTGGCAAAAAAGTGGCAGAAACTGGCTGCCGCGCAGCGCAGAAGAATCTCATTTCCAAGAAGCTCATCTTTTGTGGCCAGCAAAGGCCATTTTGTTGTGTACACAACAGACGAGAAGAGGTTCATGGTTCCCTTGCAACTTCTAAGCAAAAATGTATTTATGGAGCTGTTTCGGTTGTCCGAAGAGGAGTTTGGACTGCCAACTGATGGTCCTATTACCTTGCCTTGCGACAGTGCCTTCCTCGAATACATTATTTCATTGGTTCAAGGATGTGTCTCAGAGGATCTAGAGAAGGCTTTGCTCACTTCTTTAACAACGTGTCACGGCTCAGCATCATCTTCCTCTGCATCAGAACATAGCCACCAGCAGATTCTCATTTGTGGATGTTAAGAGAGACATATTTTAGGATGAATTTCAGATGTACAGTACAGATCATACATTTTTTACTACAATGGGAAAAACAACTGCTTCCATATGGTTTTGTCTTCTTGATCATCAAGTATATATATGTGAATAACTGGACTAGTATATATGATTATCAAGAATCTGACATATCTACTTACTCTCTAAATAGTAAAACTAATTAATTGTCATGTCTAAGAACCCAAAAAAACAGTAACAAAAGTGTAAAAATGACTGAGTAGTTTATGTGTCACCAATCACTCTGCATGACGCATCATTTTGCATTCAAAATCTCAGCATTTTGAAACCTACTCAATTAGATTACAGAGTTTAAAAAATACTACTAGATAATGTTTATTTGTTAATGATCAACCTGCAGCATGAGCAAACAGGATAAATGCCTTGACCAAGAAGAAAGAAGTAGCAGTAAATTTCATGATTTCATGCAAACAACACTGTTTCATTCAAGTAAAATTACTATGGACAAAGAATTAACTTGGTAAAATTACAAGTTAGCCAGTTAAGTAGATTAATTTTCTCTTTGTTTGATCCAAGCAATAACATGATCAAGTACTTTACTAGGTGTCAAGAACATAGATCTCCAATACTTTTACAAATATGAATGAATTTTTGTTAAATTATACTATCTCCGTCTCAAAATGAGTGTCTTGTTTCTTTTACATTTTTGTCTCAAAATGAGTGTTTTATTTCTTTTTCTAGTCAGTTAGTTATGCATGAATTGTTAATAATATCCTTATAAAATGTTAGTTAGTATCTCTCAACACATGATCATGATGATATGTGTGTAGCATGCAAACAACTATAACATGCAAGAAGACAAGTGCATGCATATGTGGCATCTCCTTAACAAGAGTCTCATGCAAAGTGACAAGTGCAAGCAATATGTGTCTAGCATGCAAACAACTATAACATGCAAGAAGACGAGTGTTCTACAAAGTGTCAAGAGCAAAAAGCTTAATTATAAATCCTTATAAATATGTACGTCTTCTCTGGTAGAAATCATCAAGTGAAATAACAAAACAAGAGAGTTAGTAGCTAGCAACATTAGTCTTCTTTTAGTTAGTTAGCTTTTTTTTTTTTTTTTTTTTTTTTTTTTACCTTTTTATGTCCCAAACTCCCCTTTTTTTCAACCTTTATAGTTCCATAACCACCTAAATTCTCTCATTTCTAGTCACTCTCCTTAACATCAAGCTCCTTCCATACTTCCATACACTACTCCTCCAAAAAAACAAAACACTTCTCTTGTATTTATGATCATCAAGTATGAAATAACAAGAAGCAAGAGATAAGTCTTCTTTTTAACTATTAGTTCATCAATTTTAGTTAGCTAAACTTTATATTTTATTGGGGAAATTACAGTAAGCCCCCCAACTATTGACTTAAAACACCTAGCACCGGTAAACTATTGTACTTTACATCTAGCACCAATAAACTATACATTTAACGAGTGAATAGATGCCATTTGAAATCTCTATGTTATAACCATGTGTTTGAGTGGATTTGACTCAAATTTAAAATATTGGAGTTTTCAAATCCAACATGTTGGTTCCAAACACACCATTATTGTCTTTGACGAAAAAGCTGTGATTGTTAAAGCGATATGCTTTTGACACCTACTAGAACACTAGTCAATTTACATGTTATACCTAATTGTTAACAAGCTACACACATATTCATGCACTTGTCACTCACATCAAAAACTTGTTAAGAAGATGACACATATCACTTCTAGAAGAAAAGTGAATTACGTACATTTTAACATTCCTTCTTAATGCAGTTTCCGAACATACTGATCAAGTAGCAGATGTGTTCAACAAGGCCTTTTCAGAAACTGAAATTTGCGCTTTAAGAAACTTGATCATATGTCATAAAAGTGCATTAAGAAGTGTTGATATGCAACTCACTTTCTTTTTAGTGTTATGTGTCGTCTTCTTAATTAGTATCTCATGCAAATGGCAAATGCATGCAAGCAACTATAACATGCAAAATGTTAAGTGTCATAACAGGTGTCAAGAGCATAAAGCTCCAACAAAATTCACATATTAATGATCAAGAAGACAACAATACATGGAAGTAGGTGTTTTCCCATTATTGATAAGCCATATGATTCTTGCTTATTGGCGTCTTTTCTTTCTTTTTCTAACCACCCACAAATATTATGTGGATAGCATGATATGATCAAGTTCAATGAATCCTCTTAACAGAGTAAGTAGCTAAATCCAAGGATTTTAGTGGATTCATGTTGGTACTATGTTGGCAATTAATTAACCAAATCACCACATGAAAGAAGATTTTCAGAAAGATTTAGGCCATTAGGATATAGATAATTCTTGTCCACATCTGGCTCTGGCTGAAGATAACAATGCTCACAACTCAACCATTAAACAATAAACAATGGTCTTGGCCCACCTGAGGTGCTCATGCCTAACAATAACCATGTGGCTCTATTTGACCCTTGTCGTTTTTCTTGAATCTTGATGATCGATTAAATCACTAACTATACCCAAAATAGTTTCATTTTTGTTAAGATTAGGCCTAAATGAAGACATCAGGTTGGTGCTTACCAGGTGAAACATCACATGTGCCCAAACTATGAATGGATGGCTGTGGAAGAAGAAAACAGAGGCCACAGCTCAGAAAATGGCCTACCAGGTGCTCATGCTGAATAATAAGCAAACATGCCCATGATCCCAACTTTAGATGTGTAATGCTATCTTTTGTTGAGAGTCTATATAAACCATACCTATCCATGGTCTTCAGCACAACACACAACAGCCAGCTTTGAAATCACATTAGCTCTAGAAAAAAGTTCCTTTGATCAACTTTCTTTACAACCTTTGTTCTAGTACTTTGCAACCATGATTACCCCAAAAAGACTCATCAAATTGGCAAAGAAGTGGCAGAAACTGGCTGCTGCGAAGCGAATGAGAATTTCATTTCCAAGAAGTGAATCGAGTCTTCGATCCTTCGTTGCTAGCAAAGGCCATTTTGTTGTGTACACCACGGATGAGAAGCGGTTCATGGTTCCTTTGGAACTTCTGAGCAGAAATGTGTTCGTTGAGCTCTTTCGGATGTCAGAGGAAGAGTTTGGTCTGCCATCGGATGGGCCTATCACATTGCCTTGTGACAGTTCCTTCTTGGAGTATGTCCTTCAACTTGTTCAAGGATGCGTCCCAGAGGATCTAGAGAAGGCTTTGCTCACTTCTTTAGCAACATGTCACAACTCAGTATCATCATCAAATGGTCTACAACAGATTCACCATCAGATTCCCATTTATGGGTTTTGAAGGAAACAATTTAGGAATGATTTTTTTGTAGATTTGCATTTTATGTATACAGACAACACAGTTTTGGTGTAATATACAAACTAATACTTGATTCTGAACTCAGTGAGACAAATACCCTTTATTCCACATATTATATTGTGTTCATTTTTTGTAGCAGATGAATTTTACTGATCCTTTGGTCACCAACATATCTTGTCATCCATGGATAGATTCATTAGTTTCACAAAGTAAAATACTGAGTTCATTATGGTATACATTTCTAAACTGGCATTTAGGGACAAGGGAAGATGCTGGTGGAGCCCCAAATTTAGGAGAGTTTCACATAGTCAAATGAGTCTACTGTAAGAGATAAACACAAACACATGATCAGATTAATCCTCCAAAAGTTACTCTTTTTGGAGTATCTTTATTTCTGTGGTTTATATCTAAGTAGACCCCTTACTGGTTGGATGTGCAGATTTTGTCCTTCTACCACCAGACAGATATGATACAATCTTTCCCAATATTGTGCACTTCTTGATGTGCTCTTTGTGAAAACTTACTGAAATGAACCCATCTCAAACACATAAATTATCAATAACAAGTAACAAGGTAAACACTATTTTCTATCCATTCATGTAGGTTTTTTACAGCCCTTTCGGTTTTTGACCAAACAAGAATGGTCTCTTCCCATGGATTAGTAGTTGTCCTCTGGGCCCATTTCAGCCATTTTGTCGAGTAGTCTCTTTGTTTTAACAAGTTGAACAAGTACCTAACAAATAACAAGAGTGGTCTCTTTGTTGTAGGTATTTACCCATTTTAACTTCTTGACTCAGCATTCAACAAAATCAACAAGAGACCAAGACATCACATGCATGGACCAAAATGTGGCTCGCAGGCTGTTTCATATGCAAATCCAAAACATATGTTTCCCATAACAGATCAACTAGCTTGCATATATATGTAATTTGGACATGAACCTCTGGCTGCCAATGTTTGTTTATTCTTCTCTTGTTTGATCCAAAGGGTTTGGTCTCACAACAGTGACATTGATTCGCCATGTGATTTTTGTGGATGCATATTTTCTTCTTGTCTTTCTCACCCAGCTACCGGCAATAATCTGGAACACATGATATGATTAAGTTCATTGAATCCTAATTTCATGCAGAGAACTTGGTCTCCCTCACAGGAGGAAGTAGCATAATTCAATGATTTTATTGGATCATGTTGTCTATGTTGGCAATCAATTAACTAAATCACTTCCTGAAAGAAGATTTGCAAAAAGATTCAGGCCATTAGGATATAGACAATTCTTGTCCTCAAGTGTAATATATATCAGGAGTCTGTGTAGCCAACAGGCTCTGGCAGTAGAAAACAAAGTTCAGAACTCATATAGTTATCAAGAATCAATGGCCCGGACCAGGTGCTCATGCAAAATAATAACCAACCATGCCCATGATACCAAACTTCAATCTGGTTCTCGACAATCACATGGCGACGAGTCCAAGTCCTACTAATAAAATAAAACATTATGTGTTGCTGGCTAGCTTCGCGAGTCTATATAAATCATACATTTCCATGGTCATCAGTATCAATCTCTAGAGTTCATTTTTCAGCTTTGTGCAGATTTCAGAACCCTTGTTCTAGTACTTGCAAACATGATTGCCCCGAAAAGGCTCATCAAATTGGCAAAGAAATGGCAGAAAATGGCTGCTGCTAAGCACTTGAGAATCTCATTTCCAAGAAACAACTCCTTTGTAGCAAGTGAAGGCCATTTTGTGGTGTACACAACTGATGAGAAGAGGTTCATGGTTCCCCTAGAACTTTTGAGCCAAAATGTATTCGTGGAGCTGCTTCGGTTGTCAGAGGAGGAGTTTGGGATACCAAGTGACAAGCCAATCATGTTGCCTTGCGATAGCGCCTTCTTGGAATATGTCATTCAGTTGGCTCAAAGATGCATCACTGAAGATCTAGAGAGAGCTTTGCTGATTTCAATGGCACCTTGTCACTACTCAGCACCATCTTCCTCTTCTTTAGGACAGAGACACCAGCAGACACTTATTTGCATTTTCTGAAAGAAACAACATGATAGAGTAGCAATTATACTCTGACCAACATTCAATTCCTACATTCTTTTTTAGATGTAGCATTAGATACAGAGTTCATTTCTTCAATTGTAACAAGCTGAACATTTGGATTCAGACAATTATTTATTTTAATACCTAGTATCAAACTATATATATGAAGAATAAAGAAACAGATTTGAGCAAACTTTCATATGTCAAGCTGTTATGGCACTAAAGTTGCACTATGTTTTGCTCTCACTACCAACAAATAAGACTAATCTAAGCATATGCTTTACTTCAATGAAGTCTATTTACTTGCGAAGGGTTTGGTCTCACTAGAGACATAGCTAAATCCATGGATCTGATTTGTTTCTTGCTGATGAATTTCCAATTAATGAGCAGTAATTAACTAACCTAAATAAGTTTTTCTTGAAGATTCTTGTCGCGTAGTGCCTTACCTGGAACATGTGTGGGACTAGGGCAACAATCCTACAACAAACTCTGGAAGAAGATAACAATGGTCACAACTCATAACTACCAAGAAACATTGTCCTACCTGAGGTGCTGTAATGCAGAATTGGAATAGAAACAAAACATGCCCATGTTACCAATCTGGAAAGTTTCTCTCTCTCTGAAGCATTACATCGAATAGCTACGCTTCAATGTCTTGAAAGTTCCAACCTTGAGACACACAGTGATCGAAAACCGCAGGGTTTTAGCTGGTTTGGGGAAAGAGCCCCCCATCACCGGAAATGGCTGCAGCTACGCCCTCTCACCGCTTCCTCGCCGACCTATGCAGCCGTGGCATTCCTAAGGTTGGTTCCTCAATTTTGCTTCTCTTTCCCGTTTTGGTCCATAGAAAGATGGATGGAAACGAGAGATAGGGCGATTCTTTGTCGGGTGTTATCGTTTGGTTCGGGATTTACAGCGGAATTTAGGAAGTTTAGAGCTTTAGGTATTTACTTTTGCTTGTGCGTTCGGAAATATGTTGAGGCGTGGATGAAAGCTTTGAGCTTTGTCCTGTTATTATGAAACTTAGCTAATAGTTGAATATGGTGATTGTTAACATATTGTTTTAGAAAGAAAAATTGTCTGGAGTTTGAGCTAAAGGTGATTGGCTATATGTGGGTGGTGTTCATCTTTATGTATCCTTACCTTTACTCGAGAGGGATGGAGGGAACCAAAACAAACTAAGTAGACGCCCAATGCCTTCAAAATTGCAGCACAGTTGTATTAGGCTCATTCTAGGGTAGACAGTTTTAGTTTATGATGATTTTCACATTGGTACCTTCAGAGCTGCCAAAGTCAGAACTAAACTGATATTCAGAGTCATATGTTGTGTATTAGAGGTTGTGAAATCAGAATTCAATCAAGGCTCAAGAGTATATGCTGTGTCTTAGAGTCAGCTACAACTTAATTGCTGGCTCTCTTAAGTGCCTGGGTGAATGTTTTTTTTTTGGGTGCATTTCATTCCTAAATGCACCTGGACCTGATAAGGCTTTCTTACAAAAGTTACAGTGGGTTAACTTTTTTCCTGGGATTAATCGCCTTGTGCTATGCCGCTTTATTGGGTGTAGACTTTTGGTTGGATCTTACGAGAACTGGAATGTAGGGAACTAGTTGGTCAGTTTCATTTGTAATCATAGCCAGGGCACCATGAAATATTTATGCATATATAGGTTGCATTCCATGTAAACCTATCTCGTTTATGCATTGACTTAGAAATAGATTTTTGTCATTGAGTAATTGTTAAAAGCAAATGGTTTAAATATATTGGTGTTTGAAGCAGCTATTAGAAGTCATGGGACAAATTAAGCTTAGAAAACAAAATTAACTTTCACTCCTTAGAGAATATAACATTTAATCTTGTATTGTTCAGTAATTTATGCTCCCCATATTAGCTTTTTGATACTGCTTGTTCTCAACTTTAGTACATATCTTTGCTTGTTGTGAAAATGTGATGCAAGTTCTCCATACGAATAAGGACAGTTATGGCCATGATGGAGGTATGGACTCTGAAATTGTTCCATCTGTTTTTTAGAAAGCTTTATTACCAGAACAATTTGAGTTTAAAATTAGCTAATTGCCAGGTTTAATTAACAAAGAACTCCTTGTGGGATTGGGTATACATAAGATGGTTGGATTATTATATTATTTACAACATTCAGAGTTGTAGATGGATTTGATATGGTGGATGTAGTTTTGAGAGCCATTGATCAAAACTATAAAGAGAAATTATTTGTGGCCTGTTTGTTTGATAAATTACGAAAGCTAATTAATAGTTCTGATCGTGGTCAGGCTTTTGTTCACGATCCTCTCATTAACTGGCGTCTTTTCAACTTCAATGAAGTGCCACAAATGTCAATGTTTGCGCCTCCAGCTGTTAATGCTGAAGATTCTGCTGCAAACCAGCTTCCTCAACCTCAAAGGGGAGCTCGTGAAAGAGAACTTCTTCAGGTATCAAATCAAAGATAACTGTGCATGAGTTGGAGTTATTAGATGATACTTATAGCAGTTAATTCGGTTTTTATAGGCTGTTAATCAACTTGGTGATGCCAATGAGGTTCTGAACGAACGAGCTGTAGTTGTTTGTCATGGCTCGAATGAGTAATAAGCTTACAGGGCGTGATTTCTCAACTTGTTCTTCAGCAACATGCTGCAGACCACAGTACCTTATTTTCCGGAGATACCCGTGAAGTAGATCATGGTTTATCTGTCAAACTGCAAGTCCAAAAGTTAATTATCCAAGCTACGTCACATGAAAACTTGTGCCAGAATTATGTTGGATATGTAGTATTTTCCTAATCTTCTTAGGTTCGTACAAGATTTGAACGTGTTCATCGTTTCTAACTACATTTTGATTGTTTCAGATGGTGCCATTCTGGTGAGTAGAAGCAGATGTAGAAACAGTGTACATAGCAGATGAAGGTCTAGGAGCTGTGTATCAATTCTTTTTTATTCTATATAGTATAAAATGTACAGAATCATATTAAGTTATGTAGAATTTAAAGTTTCTGGAAGTTCAAAAATAACATCTAGGTTCCTGATCTACAAATCTGAGAGCAGCAAAGCACAAGAAACCAGACTTCAGGGAGGGTACTTTGATCCCACCATATAGTATTAGCAAGACTATGTTTCTTCTTGTTACAATAACTAAAAGCTTAACCAAATATTCAACATGTAATAATGAAACTCTTGATCTTCAATAAGATCCATTAATTATCTGTTGTCAAACTTATTTATAAAGATATTCTTGATTCAAATCTAGATCTCATCTACATTCATCCCGTTAGACGGAAAAAGAGATGCATGAGTACGATGGAAGAATTGTGAAATATATGTTGCTAAACTTGTTGTACTTATCAGTCATTAATTACATAAGTTGAACTAGATTGATTTTCCTTCAATCTAGACCTGCGAGAACTATACAATGATATATTTACTTCAAAAATTAGATTTCTTCTTGTACTTGCTCCGAACTAGCCCCAAAAGAAAATCTGTGAAGATGTGTTCATAGTCGGGCATTTTCCCAAATCCTGCAGCAGTTTGTTCAAACGATTCTATTAAACACCACACATCATATCCTTAACATAGTAGATAGATCATACAATACGGGTAGTAGAAATGTAGAAGCATTCACATAAAACATATTGCCTAATGTGCCAGTACTTAGATCAGGCATGATTGAGTATGAGACATGTCTTCATGTTGAAAGAGAGATTCACAGGATGATATGCCACTTAGTTATAACTTATAATAGTGTCAGTTTCTATTTCACAGAGAATTCAGAGTCTTTAATAATAAGATTAAAAAACATGAACAGAGTCCAGACAAATCTCTAAATTGAAATGCTTATAAGCAAATATGAAGTACTTACCAGGAAAATAATTTATGTCAATGACGTAAAAGACATCTCTGGTCCCATGCTCTCGGATCATATCTACGTTGAAGAGCCGGAGGCCCTAGAAAATGACACGGAATAGGAACATATTATAAAAATTGATCATGTACAAGCGGCAACAGAGAGCACAAGTGAAATAAAGACGTACTAGTCGTTGACGGAGCTCCCTTGCAACCCTCTCCAGCAGAGGTTGTGGAGGAAGTTCTGCAACAATATTACCACTTAATGTGAATAGAGCTGCAAAAGGCCTAAAAGTATATCTGATACATTTAACTCAATCACGAACCAATTACTGGACATGAACCAGAATAGATGTCTCAGGGATTGACGCCATTTGGTTTTCTTTAGAGTTTAGAAAAAGCAATGAATCAAACAGTATGTGTATAAACTCACACACAGCTGAAGATGCCCTATGTAATTAATGACAATAAAATAAATGGTGAGAGAACATAATATATTGGTAATACCTACGGAAAAACATTTTACTGATAAGTATTAGTCATCTCACCGGCAACACCAGGGTCCAGTTCAGCATCATCTGCAGAAGCTGCGGCACAAGAAACTCTTGGGAAACGAAAAACACCAGCAACGTTTTCTAGCTCATGTTTACTGACATTTGGGAGAGAGAAACGTCTAACAACCTTTATGGCATCCCCAACAATATATATTTTGAAGAGAAGACCACCTGTTATAAATCAACAAAATGGGTTTCAGATAAAGAAGTAAAATCGAAGTTACAGAGAAACTGTTGAAGTTTAATTGTTACTTAAAACATTATACCATGATTCACAAACTCTTGCAGAACCAAGGGAGGTTCAAGTGCTGCGAGCGAAAATTGATCGTAAGCAAGATACAGTTCATGTGATTTGGCGGTTCCATCTACAACTAGTGGCTTAGCAACTGAAACAATGATTGGACAAGAGTATATAATTAGACAATCCGAAAATACCATCATAACAATTAGATGGTCCTTTAATATAAAGGACTAAAAAAGTACAATTTTCAGAAGAAAAAAGATACTGTCCAAAACTTCTGAAAGGTCATATTCATGGGGACCTAAATAAGGTTCTCTTGGACAAAGCTCCTTGTCTAATACTCTTAAGTCCAGTATCATACAAACGCAAGTTGTGCAAAGATTACTCACAAATTCACTAATATCGTCAAGCAAATAAATAGTATATACTCCCTAATTAAGATCGTACCAATTGGCAATTTAAGTCCAGCTTTAGTAACTTCTTGAGGGATGGATGATGCGTCTTTCATAACAACCATTTGTTTTGGAATACCAACCTTGCCTATAAAAATTGTTATGCAGAAACAATGGTGAGCATCAGCAAATTAGTACTTCTCTATTAAATCCCCAACAGTTTAAAGCAAACAAAACCGCACTGCATGAGTTGAAATATAATGGAAGAATTACCATGACAATCAGAGCAGTCCAGGTCTGGCACGTACTGGAGCATGGACTGACGGTTGTGAAGATGTTGTATTGCATCTGGAGGATCAAGGACAGTTACTTCTGGATGTTTTTGCCTGTAATCCTTCATAAAGAAGAGAAAAAAAACGGATAAGGGTAAAAAATGAAACCCATTTTGTCTAGGCACAGAAATTTAAAAGTATAAGACAAATGTACAATAAAAATTTCCATCCAGTTGCTCAAGCTATAAATAATTAATGGTGCAGAATACAAATAACAGAAAGACTATTAGATAGTGACAAATTGTTATGCTTAAAGAGACAAGGTCTTATATAATACATACGGTATACTAACTATCGTACAAACCAGTATTTTTATAATAAAAAAATGAAAATAATTAGGTTCCAATATTTTGATTTTAAATTCTGAGATGGATTCATGTAAATGGCTCACAAAACTTAACACACCCAACTAACACGGCCAACAATGGATGGAGAAAGAAATCATTTATATTAAGTGAATAATTTTATCAAACGCAACAGAGACAAATAAAATAGCTTGTTCCCATCAATCAACGATAATGTTCAAAGAAAGTGAACCAGCAGTGAGAGGACAACCAACCTGTCAGGATAAGATCTTTAAGTTAAAATCCTAATCTAAATGAAAAATTACCTTAGCCTTAATAGGAAAGTATACTGAAGAACCATTTACTAAATTATAAATTCATAAAACTTCATAATGGTTCTCTTGGTGACAATGGGAGACTGCAGAAGGGGCACAAGCTTTCCAAGTGAAACAGCTTGATTATAAGTTCTTAATCAGTGAAATGTTAGAGTAAATTATTAAACCATAATGGTTAAGACTGAAACAGGCCTAGAAAAAATGCTTGAGCTTCATCTAAGAATTTTTTTTTATTCGGGTGGTTAAGAGCATTGATACAATAACAGTATCCTATCCTTTTACAATACAGATACAACTTCTAAGACGTAAGACCTTCAAGTACCATGCTCTTGCTAGATTTTTTTCCAAATGAGATCTAAATAGATACAAACCTCATAAGACAGAGTAATCATAAATCAGGTATATGCAATTATCATTTTTCTAAACAAAGTATGTGAGAGTATTGCATCCTGAAAACAAATATAGTTAACTTTTTTACAAGGAAATAATAATAATAATTCAGATCAAACCATTCTTTTAGACCCATCTTGCTATCACTTAAACAAGTTGTCTAGATTGATAATATAAAGTACAATCCTTACTCATATGAGTTCTCAGGCCACAAACTTAATCTGTCTGATTGATCAGATTCATGATGAGGATTGAAGAGAGTAAGAACTCTTTAATGTATTTCGGGAAGGAAAAAAAAATGTGTTTTAAGGTTCTGGAAATTTGGTTGCTCACCCAGCAAGAATAGATGTCGAATAATATTAATTTACACAAGAAGTAACATGTTAAGAAATTACAGTCATAGGCTGACAAATAAAACTATCATAAAGTTTAGGTGGACAAACCTCAATAACTTCAGACCACTCCTGTCCCAACAACTGGAAGGAAAATAAACCTTGTCAGATAAGTATCAAATGTGTGCGTGTGTTGCTTATCAAAATTAAAATGTGTGTGTGTGTTTCACTGGGGGCAACCCAATAAAGCCAGAAGCAAGAATAATAAGATTAAAATTGTAATACTGGGGATAACCCAATGAAACCAGCAGAAAAAGTTGCTTCAACAGCCAAATAATAATATGAAAAAATAAGAACTGACCTTGTGCAAAACAACATCAAACGGACCTTGATCTGACAGTGGTCTGGTTAGATCAATGGCTACAAAAATTATCCCTTTATTTCTGCATTGAGAATAACAACATCCATTGGCCATTGTAAATTTATGTATAATGTGGCAACAATGTACAAATAATAGCCATTTGAGAGTTACAACTTCCAATACAAACACCCCAAAAGAAAAGACTTTAAATAACAATATCCGTCCTCTACATGACTCAAAGAAATTTACTTGGAAATCTAAGGCAATAAAACAAAGATTAATATCAAGCTAATATTTCAGCACATCAAGCTCGTAAAGTATTTAAACCAATACAGTCTTTAGATAAATTCAACTGATGTACTTCTGCCACATATTCAGGTCAGCAGTTCAGGTCCCAACAAACGTGGAGTATGCTGTAACATAGAATGGAAAAAAAAATGTAGATAAATTGGTATCTTATAAATGCACAATATCCATGACACTGTGCATATGAAGCAGATTATTCCTCGGATGCAAAATCAACTTGAGCCACCAGTCAGCAAACTTCATATAACTAAAACCCAATGAAAATTGTGCAAAGAACAAATATTAAAGGGAAACTAGCTAGAGATTCACGTGTGCATAAACATAACAATTAAAATTTAAACAAATAAACAGGATGGATTAATTCATGCTTGAGGCTCCCACCATTGTGCGGTCTACGGAGGGTCATCTACATATAAGAACTTACCCTTTCTTTTGCCGAGAGTATGTTCCTTATCTCAAACCAAAACAACATTATCATTCCGTCACATCTCAAAATCAACTAAATTTTAAATGAAAAGAAACAATTAAATTGAGGGGCAAGGATATGTTTGGTACAATTTAATTATAAATTAAAGAATAATAGCAGCTCAATTGACTTTGGGTTCTCCCCCCGCTCCTATTAGTAGACTAATCAAGATAGCATATATTGTGGAATATTCCCTATTATAAACAGTAAAACCTCCCAAGATTCCAGAATTGAAGTTGGTATGAAAAGTAAGCATACAAAAACAGTAGACCAAGGAGCTTACACTTAATAATTATTTATTTCAGCTATGGACAAAGACACTATCTCCTCCACAACTGCAAAAGCTGTTTTTGGTCCATAAAGTAGCAGAATAATTGAAGCCAAAATGACTACCAAATCTTCACCAATGCACAAATTTGGATACTCAAAACAAACAAAGCTCATAGATCTTTGGACAGCCCATGCAAGAGGACACTTGGAAAACAAACACTCAATTATTAACAATACAAGAACATAAGTATCTACAATCAACATACACACACAAAAACAACACTACAAGTACATGATTAGACCATTACAGGTAAATGATAAATTATCAAATACTGAGAAGAATTAATAGGGGTTATGGATCATATACCGAGCCAGACATTCAAGCTTGGGCTGCAAGAAGCTCTTCTTCTTCTTCGATGTCAAGGCATAACCCACTACGAGCTTGTGAGGCTGAGGAAACCCAATACCGATCGAATTCGGATACGTATTCGAGCTCAGCTGGCAATCTTCAGCCTCCTCTCTATCTTTACACCCGATTTCACCATTCAACCTCACAAGTCCACGTGTCTCAAATCCCATGACAGACCAAAAAATAGCCCTAACCCACAAACACCCAATCCCAATTTGTTCTTAAGCTGTCTTTTATGGACAGAAATGTTCAAAAAATTTATGGATTTCGATGCAAGATTCAAAATTTCAAATCGAACAAGAAATGGGAAACGTTCAACACAGCGTCTTTGTTCAGATTCTCTCCGTAAAAAAGCGATATCACTGAAATTGGAGAAGAAGACAGTGTGGAGTCGTTTCTTGGGCAGAGAGAGATAGTGATGGGTTCGATTAGTGTTCCTAAATTCTATTTAAATGAGGGATTGGATTGGAGAAAAAGTTGATGGGATTGATTGAATTTGGAGAAATGAGAAATGTGATTTTGTGAAAGGAATGTCCAGTTTTGCAGAGCTTAGAGATAGATGGGATATGAAATTGGTTGAGAAGAATGAGTAAAATACTTGTTGAGTGAAAAGGTTGCAAATTTGCAAATTGGAAGCTTCTCTACATTCTCCCCATTTTACCCCTAACCATTTGTTTTGTTTTTTTTTTTTTTTTCAAATTTTAGAAGTATGTGTAGACTTGGCATTACAGGTCAATTCAAGCATATGGTTCATTATTATCATTGTTATTTTTGTAAATTTAGCATCCACCAATTTATGACTTATTGAGAGGTCAATCACCTGCATGTATGCACATTGAATGTAGGCTAACGTTGCGTAATCACAACCACACATGCAGTGCAGACAAGTTTTGGTGAGAGAAATAAAGATTTTGCAGTAGAGAATGTGTCACGTCAAACCTACATGTAATATACATACATGTAAGTATATGCAATGATTATCTTCCTTTGTTAAATAATCTCAAAATGAGTTACTGAATTTTTTGAATTTTTTCTAATATAAATTTCATTTTTCTCTTTTTAAGAAGTTATTTATATATTAATATTATAACAATTCAGTATATTTGTTCACAAATAACACATGATCGTGAGAATAATAAAACATCACATTAACTTATTTTTTTTAAAAAAATAAAAAATAAAAAAAGGCACTCAGTTTTGAGATTATCTATTTTTTTTCATACAGAAAGGTATCGAAATTCTTTCTTGCAACAGCCTAAATAGGTATATATACAAACAACCAAAAGTGTTCAGTAAATAAACTAAACCTCTTAATCCTAACCTAGAGCTTTTGGCACCTTACTACATTAAATTGGTCTTTTACACCACCACCACCACCAAGAATATGTTGAGTGGAGATTGATTTCTCATCATTACGCATTCCTCCGTAAATTACTTTTGTTTTAAACCAAAACTATATAGTTTTGATATTTTAAAAAACTACTATTTTGAGGCATCTTTCATGTAACATATATATTGTACAATAATATCAACAAAACTTTTATTTTTTTGTCTAAACCATGGGATTCCTGAGCAGGCTCGTACTGTGCGATAGACATCTTTAAGCCTTGTGATCATACTCAGATTAATCCCCATTTAAGACTTGATCATGGGGTTAAGGATTTCTCACCTCTCCCCATCACAGTTGTGGGGATCAACAAAACTTTTCACTTGTATGAAACTAAACATCATGTTAAAGGTTAATTATGTGAATTTTGTGGAAAAACTATATGCTTTCCTTGGCTAGTGAAGCATCTAGCAAGGTTGGTTGGTCCAATTTCCACTTAACCTAAAATTCTTGACTGCCTTTCAGTTTCTGAAAGCTACAAGAACCAACTTCCAGCTAGGCTAGCCATCTTCTTTGTTTCTGGGTCAATCTGGGTTTAGTCGGTCCATTCAAGCCGAAAATATGCAGGAAACAACGTCTATTGATGGACCCATTGGAGACTAGAGATGCCATTATTTTCATCAATCTTGAAAACCTAGTAACTAAAGTTTATTCTAAGCCACCAGATGTATAGTTAGGCCACATTTTGTTTGTTCCATGGAGGATCAGAAAGTGACCTATATATGTTAGGCCATAATTCCTTAAAGGTGGTAATTAGGATTTTAGACCGTATTCATAACAGATATGTTCAATTCAGATTGATAAAGAGTAATTTGAATTCGACACGAAAGGAGTTTAGATCAAACAAATTTAGTGTAAAATGAGCAAAATTATCTGACCAGACCCACATTTTGCATAATAAGCTTATCTAATATATGATCACATTCATTTAGTTAAATTGAATTTCAGGTGTTCACGAATTCAGATTCAAATTGTTAGTCTTAAATACAAGTTGAATAATAATAAAAATAATGTTGCATCTTGCAAGCATCATATGCTTGGAAATAAAAACAAATCATAAAGAATGTGCTTTATTCCCATTTATTTGGAATAAATTTATGATTTGTGAAGAATTGCAAAACTTTTTATGGGTAACTAGTACTTTATATATTATCCTCTTATTGTTTGTAATTGCATGGTCACCAATGAAACCAAGAAAAAACATGGCTGAAAATGAGTGGAAGGTGAAAGAAAACAAGAGTAAATGGCAAGATCCAATATAGATTTCACATGAAATTAAAATCGCAGCCTCAGTGAGGGAACCATTTGAACACATTCCACACCACACCGTGTTTATGTCTGTGTTGGTTCTCAACATTTGAGATTTTTCGGATGCGATCATATCAACGCTAATGCACCGGATTCTGTCAAAAACCTACAGTTAAACGTGTTTAACCGAAAGTAGTACTAAAATGAGTGAGCTTTGCATCCCCACTTCTTTTCCTTTCAATCCAATATTTGGTTTTATGCGTTGATCCTCAATTGGCATTAATGAACCAAATTAAGGGTCCCTAATTACAGCAACTAAATTATAGTTGGAGCCCAACCACTAATTTATTAATATGAAACTTTCAGTTTACATTATCTGTTTGGTTAAAATGCAACCACCAATCTAATTAATCAGTCCAAAAACCTTATATTTTCATCATTTCTTTCGAGATAATAATGTTAATTATTCTAAATGTGTCATATTAACCGTTAAATAAGAAGTTTAAGCATTCCAATTAAAAAAAATGAAGAACTCTGTAAATAATAAGACGATTGATTAAAGTAATCGATCACATCTAAATACACTATTTTTGAAAATAAATGAATTTGGATAATTTTATGGATAATGTTGTTAACGAAAACTAGAATTTGGTCAATACCAGCAGCGAATTTATTGCTGCATAATATATCTAAAACGATATGATAAGTGTCGTATATATAAAGATAGAATTCTACTTAAATAAAACTACTGCAACAACATATATACAAACTCTTATTTAATATTAAGAATCATTCTTATAATACATTTTGTTTTCCTTCCCCAGATTTGTTTTGTGAAGTGACCATTGCTCAGAAGTAAGCATATGCTCTTTTGGTTCTCTATTGTCTCGTGGATCACATAAGCACAACACTTTAATCAGTTTACTAATTAATTTTCTTTCATTGTTGTGGCCATGCAAAGATTTTTGAGCCTCCATCAATGGCTGAAGAAATGCAGAAGAAAGAGGTCTGGGAGACTGAAAAAGCAGACTCAAATCTGAAACTGGACGATGATGGCCGCTCAAGACGAACTGGTATGTGTATACATGTGTATTTAGAACCTAAGATCTCGATGGGACCAAGCGTCTTTTAAACTGTTTGTACGATGTTGTGACTAATGAATTTGATCATGTGCATTATATGTGTCTCTAGAACCTAAGATCTCGATGGGACCAAACGTCTTTAGATGAATCTGATCATGTGCATTGTTGTAGGGAACTTGTGGAGTGCAACTGCGCATATCATAACCGCAGTGATTGGGTCAGGAGTGTTGTCTCTTGCATGGTCTATTGCTCAGCTTGGATGGATTGGCGGCGTCGTGGCTCTGGTTATCTTTTCTCTGGTCACTCTCTACGCCTCTCTGCTCCTCTCGGAATCTTACAGGACTCCTGATGATTCCATGCATGGCAAGAGAAACTACACGTACATGCAGGCTGTGAAAAACAACCTAGGAGGAGCCAAGTACATGTTTTGTGGGGTTGCTCAGTACGCCAACTTTTTAGGAGCCTCCATTGGTTACATCATCACTGCATCCATTAGCATGGCGTATGTGTATATATATTTTAGCTCTCATTGTTGTTTTTAGATCTTGATTTGAGTTCTGATATTGGGTTCTTGTCTGATGTATATAACAGGGCCATTAACAGATCCAATTGCTTTCACAAGAATGGTCACAATGTTGGGTGTCACACCAGAAACGATAACTATATAATCGTATTTGGGTGTGTGCAGGTGATTTTGAGCCAGATACCCAACATTGAGAAGCTCACTGGCCTCTCCACCCTTGCTGCTATCATGTCATTTGCTTACTCTGGGATCGGGATCGGTTTGTCCATAGCAAAACTTGTAGGTCAGCACATGATATATGGATAGGTCAATGAGTGTTGATCCTGTTTTTTTTTTGTTTGTGTACTGATAGATTGATGTTATTTTGCTCTGTTTGTAGTGGGAGGACATGCTGTTAAGACAAGCTTCACAGGATTAACAGTTGGAGTTGAGGTTGCAACAAAAGCAACCAAGATTTGGAACATGTTACAAGCCATTGGGAACATTGCTTTTGCCTACCAATACTCTCAGCTCATCATTGAAATACAGGTAAATTAGTTAAGAATGATGAGCAGTAACATCACTTAATTAACAATATGGTAATTATTGGAATTCAGGACACACTTAAATCAAATCCATCAGAGACCAGAGTGATGAAATGGGCAACAACTATATCAGTTATCACAACCACAGCATTCTACATGATGTGTGGAGTTCTGGGTTATGCTGCTTTTGGAAATAATGCACCTGGAAACTTCCTAACCGGATTCGGCTTCTACGAGCCCTACTGGCTTGTTGATTTTGCCAATGCATGCATTGTGGTTCATCTTTTTGGAGCTTACCAGGTACTACTACTTCATTACATACCAAAAGCACTACATTAACTAATGCTTATTGTATGATTGAATACAATGTGTTATGTCTCTGTGTAGGTATTTTCACAACCTCTGTTTAGAATGGTGGAGAAGAGGTTGAAGAAGAAGTGGCCAAATTGTGGACTATGGACCATTGAATGGTCATGTTGTGGGTTTAAGCTGAACTTGTTTAGGATCATTTGGAGGACAGTGTATGTGGCATGCACCACATTGGTTGCAATGATATTTCCATTTTTCAACAGCATCATGGGTCTGATCGGTGCTATCTCGTTTTGGCCACTCACTGTGTTCTTCCCAGTAGAAATGCACATAGCCATGGCCAAGGTCCCTAAAAATTCTGGGAAATGGATATGGCTCAAGTCACTCAGTGGCTTTTGCTTCTTAGTTTCGGCTGCTGCTGCTGCTGGATCCATTGAAGGGCTCGTCACCAATGTTGAAGCATTCAAGCTTTTCACTTCTGAATCTTGATTCTCTCTCCTTTTTAGTTTCATCTACAAACTTCCTTTTTCTAGTTTTGGAACTGATAAACCTAGTTTTGTAGGTCTAATATGAATATAATAATTAGTTTTCCGAGGAATACTGTTACAATCTGGTAGCTGTATTTTACTAATTTCAGTCCTTGGTTAGAGTATGAACCATTCAAGATACGAATTTGATATAAAATCACTCAAGATGTTTAGTTACATGGTGACAAATTCTGGAGAATGGTCTACATATACTATATGACTGATCTGAAAAGTTGTTTCTATTTAAGGATTTGTACAATGAAACGAATAAACAAGGGCAAGGAAACGAGTAACAGAAATCTGTATATAACCTGCAAGATCATGGTATGCAGAGACATGTTCTTCAATTTACACGAGTATCCATTTGAGAAATCCTTTCATCCTCTAGAAGCGAATATGGATCTATGTATGGGGGTGGCGAGACATGTATGTTGCTTCCATCATGGATAAAAGACGGGCCAAAATACTGTCAAATAGAAGATGAAATATGGTTCAATATTCACACAAGTAAATGATACTTAAAATATACAAGATATGTTCTCAATAATTCACTACCTAACATAAAAGAAAAATGACATAACGAGGGAGATCTTATAACATCTTCCAATCCATTAACATACACCCAACTCAAATAAAATTGGGAAGCAACTTTAACATCTTCCTCCAATTGCATTTTAAGATGGCTGAATAACATGCAGAAAAATGACAAACTAAGCAATATATACAAACAATAGGGTAGGCCTTAGTCCATAATACAATAACAACAAACGCATAGTTGGTGAAAACAAAATAAAACACATCAAAGGCCGAGACAGAGACTTACCAAATATACTGCGAAAAAGATTCCCACAGTTACTAGGATCAATGGCCCGAATCCCAAAAAGAATGATCCACCAATTGTTAGCAGAACTTTAGCACGAGGAATTAAACCCTGAAATAGATGCAGAAGTAAGTCTTCTTTGTACACATAAATGCTCATAAACAAAGCAAAACCAGTAATAACATTGCAACAAGCATACATGCAAGTGCAACAAAATGGGGAAATTTGGATGTACTTGCTCAGTTGTGATGGGTGTTTCCCATATAATTCCTTCAAAAGTAGTTTGATGCAAAGTAAACTAGATTGCCTTATAAAATCATTATGAGACTTAGATAAAGCTCATCGTACATGAGTTAAACATATAGGAGGGTTCATGAGATGTTCCACTAAATATGGTTCGGTACCAATAGCTTACAATAAATAGATACTTACTGTTAGAAACTTAGATTTAGGAAACATAATGTTATTGCCTTGAGGTTATAACATATATTTCCTAATTCTACTAGATATAATATAACCCATCAAACCTAGTCAATGGATTCATAAGTCACACAGCATGAAGCACATTCATATCATAAAATCATATCCTCTGCTTTCTGGCGTATATTGTTAATGTCTAACATTAACAAACACTCGGTTTCTACACAATATTGGTTAAATTTGTATCTTTCACCCTGAAACCTAAGCCCATCAAAATTTGTTGAGTCCTAAAACTTCCCTCGATTTCTTCTCTGTTACTTATGCTTATAGCCAACAAAAAGCAATGAATATCAACTCATGAAAAAACACAAGCACCCATATCAAAAACATACGTGCCTTGAAATTAAAACACACAACAACCAATTAGACAATGCACCAAATATCATCTTTATTAACCATAGGTATCAACCTCAAGGCCTTCACTATTCAAAGCCATAGAACGCTCCCTCTGATTAGCCAGGCTTTTCTCAATCTCCGTTGAGACTGCATTTCTATTGAAAACGCCCCCATCTTCCTTCGACTTTGTCTCATCATCTACACCATAGCTACCCTTATCGGTTTCCTCAAGCAGTGAGGTTGGGGTCATACCTCTCTTTCTCAGCTCCTTCATAAACAATGACTCAGGAGCTTCATCACCTGAAAGACAAAAAACCAAAAACTTGACATACGAGGCACCAAAAAAATTCAAACTTGAAGGCACCATGACCAAAATCACACATGGAAACACTTGCAAAAGCTTTAAAATTAGATGGGTCATCAAGATATCACAATTATAATATGTATGTATAGATGACAAAACAAAACAATCATTCCTCTACTACCATTGAAATTATAACTTAAGCCAACACAAGTATGGTAATATATGAAAATTAATAAAAATATTGAAAACAAGAAGAGGAATTTATAGTACAAATTACAAAACATACCGTTGCTCTGGGTATCGTCTTCTTGGGCTCCACATCGAACTCTGCACCTTCGGCTCACAAAGTACCTGGACCTCCTATAACCTCTAATCTTCAAGCTTCTTTTCCTGGAAATCGATTCCGGGGACACACAATTCGATTTCCGGCGAAAATTAGAGTGAGAATTAACGGGAAGCAGAGCGAGGGACGATTTCAAAATCTGCAGAGAAGCCATTTTTGGGGAGTGAATGTGGAATGGGTCAGTGGGAAGGAGAATTCATAGCGAAGGTGAAGAGGCGTGGAAGGGAGGAATGAAGGAAGCGAGAGGTGTTTTCTCGAGAAACAAGCAATAGCTACGAGCGGTGACGAGAGAGGCGTGGCTTGTCTGGTTGTGGAGGAGTCCGCGCACTTTAGCTCAAAGGATGCTGGTAGATGCTAACATGCGCCTAAGGAAGTTCTAGGTGGTTGGTTGTAGAATGATTGAAGTTTGGTTTGGGAAAATCATATTGTGTGTAGGGACAGTTGTGGAGTGTGGGGATTGGGTGTGCATGTTAATACTCCATTGACTAAAGTCAACCAATCATTGTGTGGCACCCAAATTATTCAAAAACCATAAAAAGAAAATGAGAGAGTTTATCTACTTTGGCTGAGTCACATGGTCGTAGCGCAGTTGGCAACACATGTTGCGCGAGTGGGAAGACCGTTTGTGTTCGATTTCTATTCGAAAACGCACTTGTGAGAATGAATAAATTTTAATTGTGACTTACTCTTGGATAAAAATTAGTTTAAGTATTGTAAAACGACTTAAATGTGTCACCCACGAATTTGCGGATCTGCTCAAAAACCTCAGTTGCATTAGACAGGAAGAAAAAAAAACTTTGGCTAAGGTCTTATTTTTATATTTGGGGAGATATTTTAAAAATGAAATGAGAAGTGGAATTTTGCTTTGTTGATCAAATTGTTGGCTGCATACATTATATAATGTTAAAAAGTGAAAATGACTTATATACTTCTTTATTAAATTAAGTTTAGTTTTCAACAATTTTGATAAAGTGGTTCAACTAATCCCATTTTTTAAATAATTGGGAAAGTTTACTTACTAGAACTCAGTTAAAAGTAGTTTAAATTTTAAATCATCAACTTAAACCAATCATCAGAACTTTGACTATGTTGTAAACAAACTTTAAAATTAGTATTAGAGACAGAGAGGTAATGAAGATGTTGACAGATAAAGCAATAAACATGTTTTGGACATCTTGTGAAATGGTAAATTTCTGCATTTGTTGTGCATTAAAGATTGTGCTATTGTGTGTTACCTGAAAATACATTTGCTAGCAACAATATGAAGAAGACATAACAGAAAAGCTATTAACATCAAGAAACAGATGTGAAAGGCCTGAATGTTAGGAGAGAACTGATGATTCCTAGAATGGATCCAGCTGCAGCTAAAAGTGATACTATCAAGCAGACTCCACTGAGTATGTTGAGCCATACGCAGGTCACTGAAAACCTGGGGATCTTTGCGCGCTTCATGTACATTTCTAAGGGGAAATACACTGTCAATGGCCAAAACGAAGCAGCCCCGAGAAGACCCAACACACTGTTGAAAAATGGGAATATCATAGCCATTGTAGTTATCACTACCACATACACCGTTCTCCAAACCAACCTGAAGCCATTGAGATAGTAAGTTCCATAGAAAGGAATGTTGATGCAGTATTCTCTTGTTATGAACTCGCTTTCTGGCCACCGGTTGCTGCTCCATTTTTCCACCAGCATATAGATTGGTTGGGTAAATACCTGCATACACATAATGATTTCACAAATTAAATATATACACAGTCTTCAAAACTATGACACTCACTAATAAACCAGTGTTGGATTTGGTGGACCTTAAAAACTTAGTACTTGTCCAACAACAAAGATGCTCTTGTAAGGATCTATCCCAGAATATATTCCTTGGAAAAGTAGGTACCAATTGGCCAAAAGTGACTCAATTGGGTATGTTACATCACTTTCAAGGAGTTTTGAAGGTTTACCTGATAAGCTCCAACAAGATGAGCCACAATGCAGATGTTACCAAAGCTAGCAAGCCA
>JAYMTH010000116.1:0-30153 GCA_036897465.1 Pelargonium australe
TTTGATAAGCAATCGGTACCTTTTATTATAATATCCCGGAAAGGGTACTATAAAAGTACAAAGTATAGGGAAGCTATGTCCAATTAACTAAGACACGTTAAAGGACCAGTTATCCAAGAATCAAAAGAGATACAAATAGAGCAATCAAAACATCGAAGGAGAGCAAAACTGAGACTCTGAATGCGAAGTACGTATTCCTCTATAGACGGCAAAGAGTCCCTGAAGATCAAAGCGTTGCGAGCCAACCATATGTGCCAGAATACGAGCGGACAAAGAGAGTCCCAAACACTTATTATAATGTCGCAAACTCACGCTTTGCACCTTTAATCTGTTTCACTTATTAAGGTAGCGACGTCTCGTTAAAAAAATTGGGGTCAAACAGACGATTTCACTCTCACAAATTCATTGTAATGGGTATGAAAGAATTTAAGGAGGTATCATCTCATCATGTTCTTTTCTCTTATTATTTTTTGTCCAATAACAGTTGTACATGGTTTTTCTAGTTCACTTGCACTTGCAATTGAGTATTTATGTGCATTTAATTAATTCAAGTCAAGTACGTCGATCAGTCAAAACGATGTATTTTGAATAAGTGATTGTGAAGAATATCAAAACGACATATATTTTTATTTGATTTTTCATGTACGGATGTGTGCAGATATGTACTACGTACATTGTTTTGATATCTTTCTCAACCAGCTATTCAAAACTACGTCGTTTAATTAGGTGTCTAACAACTCCGCTCATCTATATTTTACTTATATTGTAATTGTCTTTTGTTTTCAGTTGAACGAGAGGATCTTCAAATGGAAATCAAATTTGAAGAACAATTATTCAAATTGTCTAACTCCGACTCAACTCTATTTTACCCGTATTGTAATCAGAGGGTCTTTAAACGGATAATTTACGGGGTTTTCCTTCTGTCCCACCCTTATTTTGCATGCAAAATTAAAGAAAAATTACTCAACTTATGCATCAAAAGACAAAAACCCACATTTATTTTCGTCATTATTTTATTTATTAACTTTTACACAAAGAAACATAATTTATTTTTATCTCAAAATAAACTCAAATATTCCCATGAACACTTCAAATTATTTCAGCCTCCAATCTTCTTCATACAAGGGTGGTTTGAGCAGCTCTCCACACAATGACTCATTTTCTTTGCATCTACACCACAATAAATAAAAAAATTATGTAAGTATCACAACAATAAAAATCATAATTAGAAAACAAGTAAAAAGATAAAAATAAATAAATAATATTAAAAAATAAAGAAAAAACATCATTAAAAAACCCACTTGAGCAAGTAACTTGCTAAGTTGATTTCATCTCATTCACAAAATAACCAAATTGAGAAAGCGAATACAACAAATCAACACATGTACCTTGAGCGATATCAGGTTTCATGCACTGCTCCAACGAACAACCGAGCCTATAATAATAGTTAGGGTCGCTCTGAAAATCGTCCCCCACACTGTGCTTGTCCTCAGTAACGTGACATTTAGCCGAACATATTATGGCACATTTTGGAATAGGCATACGCCCAGCAATCTTCCCCGAATGATGATGATCACACTCGTTATAACATTTTTCATAACACTCGTTCACTTGCAAAGCTCGTGCCTGATAATTACTCATCAGTATCATCACGATCATCGTCACAATAGTGACAATGGCTTTCACTCCTAGTCCTTTCATTTTTTAGGATGAGATGTAGTTTTGCTTAAATTATTTTTGAAAAAGTTTTAGGACAAAACATACCAAGAACACTAGCTTGTTTATAGTAGTAGGTTTTCACATATATCCAAAGAAGCATTTATTATATGGAATCTTTCATTAATGAGAGATAGCAAAATGACATATTTTCATTTATGTAATGCATGAGAATCTCAATACTAACTAATTATGTATTTATGACAGTTAAGTTTTGGCCCCTAATATTGTCTATAACTTTAAATTGACCCCGGTCTAAGTTATATTCTTACATTTTAGACCGTATATTCTCACATGTTGATGGTCATTTGTACATGTTCATATTCTTATCAAAATCTCACGAGACGTCGCAACAACTATTTGACCGGTATATATGAATTAAGTCAATATTTTAATTATATTGTTGATAATTTGGTGAATCATGATTTGTGAGGTGGATAAGCATTGGTGGAGCTAGGGGGCAATGGTAGGCACCTGCCTATGCCAACCCCCTAAAAGTCCAATATATACATATGATTAACATATAAAAACATAAAAATTTGTCTTTGTCTAGTGGTCAAACTCTCTCATTACAACTGATATGTGAAGTACGTTTCTAAAATCGTTTATTCAGAAAATAGTTTCAAAATACGCTATTACAACATATAAAAATTTAAGTCATTTAAATTTATTATCAATAATTCATAAAAAATTTGCCTACCCTTGGACCCGATGCTGGCTCCGCCACTATGTATAAGATACATCATGTATTAAAAAAAATTGTGAATGAGAGTTGTGATATTATTCATGATGGTTTATTATACATGTAATTTTACATAATAAAAAATGACTTAATGTGTCACAAAATGAAATCCTACCCTAGTAGTATTAAAAGTGGTGAGAATGGATATGAGGTTGACACCTCACCACTTTTATGTTAATGAAGAGTTTTTAAAATTTTGAGGTTTTTTTTGTTTAATTAAAAAAACTTACTATTAGCTAATACTATTTATCTATTAGTATTCACTATAAAATTAGTAAAACTATAAACATACACAAACATAAGTATACCAACTATTGTATTTACATGTGTGTATATACCAACTACAGACTACAATATGTATATACACTATATATATACCAACTATTGTATATATATGTTCGTATATACCAACTACATACTACAGTATGTATATACACTATATGTATACCAACTATTCTATATACATGTTTGTATATACCAACTATTGTTTCTATACTACTTCTACTAACTTATAATTATCAACTATTGCTTCTATTACTACTTCTATTACTATTACTCACTACATCTATATATACTCAACCTTTTGTAACTACCTATAATCCAAATAATTAACCACCCACACCCCACTCAAATAATAACCTCCCACACCCACACTCACACCCACACTCACATTCAAAGTAACCGCCCATAACTACATACTCACATCATCTATTCTCAAAATCCACTCTCTATTCTCATATCCACCCAAGATCCCACTTAACACTAACTTACCCACACAAATAACCAACCACCCATTACCACCACCAAGTAACCAACCACACATTACCACCATGCACTATCGAATATGGTTAATTTAACTTCCTTTAACTCCCCATGATTATTGTACTACAACCCACATACCACTACCCACCCCATATACATTATAATCTCTAACTAACCTTTTAAAATTACTATTTATTCTCACATCTTACACTTCCACAGTTCAATTTATTGACACAACTCTTTTGCTACTTTTGACACATTAGGCTTGGCGAGAACAAGTTGGTCTTCCAAAGAAAACTCGAATCCCCGCTAGAAGGTTTATTCAAAATCTACAGCATGATGATCAACCTCATCTCAGTCTTCAATTCTCTCTCTAGGTTGGCTTCCTGAGTTTCGACTTATGGTGGTTTGACCCAATCACTTTTATTTTATCCATGTAATTTTTTGTTTCTTTTGCCCTTCGATCTTTGTACTTTTCATCTCATTTTTTGGGATATTAATAAAAAAGTATCAATTGCCGATCAAAAATGAAAATAAAACTCTTCTGCTATATTGGGCGGAAGAATTTAAAATGAACTAAGAAATGGAGGTCTCACCATATTACGATGTGTTGTTTGGTGTTCGAAAGGAATGTCGTAGCTCATGCGGTGTTTGTTTTTTGCTATATCTTATAATTACTTGGTATTCAATATATCTAAATTTAATTTTAAGTGTTCTAAATTTTTTCTTTTCCATTTTATCATTTGAAGCTCATGAATTATTTTGTTGAGTAACTTTTTGTATGCCACTATACAAATGTAATTAGTAGTTGAAAAGTTTTCTCTAACATTCGACAAATGTAATTAGTTTCTGATAAGTAGAGTATCTATTTTCTTCGGGACATCACTAATTGTCACTCAGAAGAAAAAAAATCACCAGGTATTTCTTTGAAATTTTCACATAAAATAATGTAATGAATTATTTTGTTGTTGTCATTTCTTTTTCAAAGCAATTTTTTAGTAATCACTAGTCACTTTCTCTTTAAGTATATAGTATATGTGTCCTATCTTTTAGTTGATACATGTTATTCACATATTGTGATTTGAGTTAGTGAAATAATGTTAGTTCTCTCTTTACAATGTTTTCTATAATGTCTCTTTCGTTAGCTCTTTATTTTATTATTTTGACTTATGCTCTATTATTTTTTTCTTTCTAGAATGTTAGTTACTTTCTATTATTATTGTACTTAACCGTGCATCGCACAAATAGAAAAAATATCAAATTTAACAAAGCCCATTCACAGTCCACGTGGTGACACGGGCCGCGCCATTTTTGGCTCTGTCAACAAGCTCCCGCTAGTTACTCGCTCCTTCCTACTCCTCCATTGGCAAAACTTCCGAGATCCGAGCACCGACGATTCCTCTCTCCTCCGAGCCGAGTCGAACCGGCGACTGAGTTACACCTCCATTGAAATTCAGCAGCAGAGAGAAGGAGAAGAAGAAGAACACGAGCCGATCACAGGTAAAGCAGCACAATGACAGCCAAAATGGTGGATCCGGCGAAGACCCTGCTCGGCCGAATGCTATTGGATGAGATCACTCCCGTGGTGATGGTGCTCAGCACTCCTCTCGTCGAAGAAGCTTGTCTCAAAAATGGCCTCTCCTTCGTCCAGTTGCTCACTCCCTTCTGCGTCTGCAACAACATCGACGGTGAAAACTGAAACCCAAGCTTTTCGAGGGCTAATTATGGCAGGGAATTGAGTTGAGCATGCGCGTGACTGTTGATCGTTTTCGTTTTGTTACAGTGCCTGTACGGACGGTGAGTGATCAGCCTTACAGGGTGCAGAAATTCAAGCTGCGATTGTTCTATGCATCGGATATTCGGAAACCCAATTTAGAGGTACTTGACTTGAACATTCTATTCAGCTCAAATAGGTATCACTACTACAGAGTAGATACTATAGTATTGTCAGTATTGAGTGTAAGTACAGAACCAATAATGCATAATGTCATTGTTTTATTTCATTTCATCATTTACCCTATCAGAATATGAGGAATATTTGGCTAATTGACATGAAAATTGAAATGAAAGAAGGGTCTTATGTTTTGATCCCATTAAATGTTATGTCCTGTTTTGGCATAGTTTCATATCTTGGATGGGCAAAAAGGGGTCTGTCTTGGGTTATGCAGATATTGTGTATGTGAAGATGATATGCATGTTATATATTCTGCTGGCATTTTCATTGGATTGTCTGAAGATGTTTCCTGCAACCTTAGGTAGCAAAGGCACGGCTGAAAGAGGTCATTACACAAGCTGGGGAGAAAGATTTTTCTAATTTGTCTTCCGACCCACTTTCAATTGATAAATTACTCAATAGTAAGTCATATACTTTTTGTTTTCTTTTCATTTTTCATCATGGAATTGGAGCTATTGCTAATGCGTGCTTCACAGGAACTGAACTAGAGTTCTACCTTAAATTTTAGAAGGATGGCTATTTATTTCACAAAGCATTCTGCTTTATGACAATCCACATTGCAACATCTCACATACTCTTAAAGCACAGTTGGATAAGTTTATTTTGGCACAACTGCAATCGTTGCATATGTTTCAGGCTGATACATGGTTACTTTCTTATGCAGGTTCTGAATCTGCAGTTCTGCCATCATGGTTTCAGTTTTTCAATAAGGAGCTTATACGTACCTTGTCCTTCTCTGACCACGAAGCTTTTGATCATCCAGTGGCATGTAAGATTCCATGTTTTATTAGGAACTGCTAATTTTCTCCCCTAAAAAATTCCGAGATGTGATAATTGCACTATCATGCTAAATTCATCTTGTCTTTCTCACACGAAACGCAGGTCTTCTGGCTGTATCTTCAAAGGATGAACATCCTACCAACAAATTTATTGACCTTTTTAATACCAATAGACTTCCATCTCTTATTAATGATGGTGTGATGGACCCAAAGGTTTTGAAGCATTACTTGTTAGTGCATGATAACCAAGATGGCACTACAGAGAAGTACTATGTCCTTTTCCTTCTTTCTTTTTTCTGCTAGAGTGCTAGTAACTATCCTGCATTACGATTATGACAGCAGTAACAATTTTCTTACAATTTAACCAGCATATTATTTCTTGCACAGCTTTACTTTTGATAAAGCATGTTAGTTCATGGTAATGCACTATAGAGAAGTATGAATGACACTTTACTATCATATATCACAAGTATGAGTTAATACTGGTGGTAATAAAGTTACAATTTGTCAAGCATATTGTTTCATGCATAAATTTATTTTTAATAAATGCTTTTAATTTAGCTGAGAAAGAGTGCGAAAGAGTAGGATGGTTTGACACAAGAAAGAGAAATATATTTTGTATTTAGCAGAACTAGGAAACGAAATCTACAAATTGAACTTGAATGTGTACAATTTGTCTGAGCAATTGTGTAAAAAAAGGTAGTATCAGAAGTCCTCATATTCCTAATCCTTGGGAAGTGGAACGCCATCAATTGAACTCTGTGAAAGGAGCTTCTACAAACTTGTAAAAAATTTGGGGCATTACCTAAGTATGACAGTTTGGCAGAAAGGAAGCTAGTGAACTAGTGAGTTCAATATAACTTGGAGAACTATTTATATCATTAAATATAATCAGTGTTCTGCCAATTCATTGTGGAAAAAAATATTTTATTTATTACTAATTCTTCATCATATAGTTTCTCTTTGAACTGTAGCATTTGATTACTTGTAACACATAACTACTAGCACTATCTATTGTCATTGTTCTTATATAATTTACTAGTAAAGTTTGCATGTCATCTAAAAGGACATGTGTTGGTGATTCAAGAGTAGAGCTCCATCCTTTAAAGGTGTGAAAAGATGGTTTTCTTGAAGCATGGAGAAACACTACCATGTAATTTGTTGTCATGATTTTTATATAATTTCCTGGGTACAAGGAACTCGTTTCCCACAATGAGGGAGATTGGTTCTTTTTAAATATAGTTTGAGAACAAAACAGCACAAGGAGGGAAGATGATTACTCTCTTGAAATAGAATGCATTCAAAACCCATAACAAAAATAGAATAAAAAAGAAAAGAATCGAGGAAGAGAGAAGAGAAAGCTATGTGTGTGGTTTCTTGTTGAATGAACAATTATTGAATCCCCTTCAAGTCTGTTGTGATATGATGAACTTTGATAATCTGTCTATTTTATTTCATAATACCTCTGGTTTAGCTGCACTACTGCCTGCATACTTCAAGCATTAGTACATATCCATCTTATTCTTATATAAATTTATGCATTTTGATGTAATAAGGTGGCAATCATTGGATTTTTTCCCTTTTGGGCAGGGCAATGAAGATTTTATCAGAGCTGAGAAATTCATTTGGCGTAAATGAATGCCAATTATTTTGCATTAATTCTTCCAAAAGTGAGCTGGTAGCGCATCAAAATAATCCTTGGGCTCCTTTTGTATGTTTTTCTCCAGGACTCTATTTCTGTTTTCATATTTTTCTTATTAGATATTATGTTTATTTTAAATTATTATACAATGTCCATGAAGTTAAGGCTATAATGTTGTCTATGTTTGACAGATAGCTAATGCTTCACCTAGTCAGCATCTTGGGCGCTTCATCAACATGGATGATATAGATGAGGTAATAAATTGCTTTTTAAAATTATTAGCACATGTTTTTAAAAGGGTATTCACATTCTGTACTTTGAAAACTTTCATGGTATTTGATTCGTACATGGAGCTACAGATGAAGGATATAATGCAAGATCTATCATCTAAACACATCATTCCATACATGGAGCAAAAAATTCGTGTGCTCAATCAGCAGGTATGTACCTCTCCAAAGTCATGCATGTGGATTTGGATTATAATGATTGCTATATAGAGATACTGTTATATTTAAGTGGTTAAATAACCCTTTATAACTAAAAAGGAAAACATATTTATCCAAGTACTTAACTTATAAGTTATAATTGATTACCCATAATCATGTATTTGAATAATTACAACCACTTAAAATATTTCAATCCAGTTAGGCACTTGTTTTTCCAAGCATTTTGGTTGTTTATGCTTTTCTATCTCTGTCATGCCATTCTTTGTAGGTTGCTGCAACAAGGAAAGGTTTTAGAAATCAAATTAAAAACTTATGGTGGAGAAAAGGGAAAGAAGACACGGCAGATGCCACCAGTGGGTCTGTTAGTTTTGATAATATATCTCTTTCTATATATTGCTGCATGCTCACTATTTTCCCCTTCTAATTTTACTCTAATATTCACTGATGAAGGTATACCTATAAATCCATTGAATCCCAAATTAGGGTTCTAGGTGACTATGCTTTCATGTTACGAGATTATGAACTTGCACTATCAAACTATCGCCTGATAGCCACTGATTACAAGCTTGATAAAGCCTGGAAACGGTATGCTGGTGTACAGGTAGCTTCCAACTTTGTAGTCATATGTCTTATTGGTCATTTCATGGTTTACTCCACAGCACTACCTTTGCCTAATATCCATGCATTTGGTCGGCCATCTTGTTGCCAGTTATTCTTTCATGTTTCTGGGTAGATCATTTCCTGGTGCCACATCAGTAATCTATCTTGTGTGTTCTTTCAGGAAATGATGGGGCTTACATACTTCATGTTGGATCAATCAGGAAAGGATACCGAATATTGCATGGAAAATGCATTTACCACTTATATAGTATGCCTACTTGTTTTTAAAAATACTAAATTACACATTTTAATATAGTATAGCCCTCTCTTCATTTTAAAGTGGTGTGACGAATGGCAGGGTTCTTTTGATCTTTACTTTAGTGTCTAGTCTTAATCTTTATTCCAAAAGGAAAAGGTTAGAGCTTGAAATTATCCATATTAAGTGATTTTGTGATAGATGGAACAATAAAAGATTAACAGCTAAATCATTTAAAACTATATCAAATTGTTTGTATGCTAGGAAATTTTTGGAACAAAGGACTGGCCGAAAGATTCCTAAGCTCTTAAAGACAACATGTAGACACTAGACACATTAGTACTTATCTGGTATTAGAAAAGATAGTGAAGCTCAAAACAGATTGTATTCTTTATGTCAGCAGGCTCATGTGCTAAAAGTTACAATTACAATTTTAAGTAAACATCCACAAAATGTTTGACATGAGTAGAAATCAAATATCTAAGCGCAATATGGGGGTGGGGAGAGAAAGAGGAAAAAAGAAGAAGAGCAATCTGAGTTCTTTTCCTTGGGGAGTGGGGTTGATAAGTTCTGAGAGACCAGTTTGAAAATTTGTTCTATTAGTTGGGTCCTTGGGGGCTATTAGTGGGGCTTAAAAGTTCTGAGAGACATGAGTAGAAAACATGTTGGATTCAGATGCTAATAAGGGCAGTTTATATTTGATAAATGCTGTTTATTCTCATACTATTGAGTTTGTAACCTGGCAGAGCTTAGAGTTTGCTTAAATATTTTAGCACCAGCTACTTAATAACATGTTGAAACTGTGTCTAAGTTATCAAATTGCTACCTGTGCAGAAAATGGGATCATCTGATCAGAAAAATGCAGTAAGATGTGGTCTCTGGTGGGTAGAAATGTTGAAGACGAGAGACCACTATAAAGAGGCCGCCAGTGTTTACTTTCGTATTTGTAATGAGGTAATACCCAATTTCTTGAAAAGGAGATTACTGTTGTTGTTTATTCCTTTCCTGCTCTTGATAACTTCAATTTTTAGGACCTTTTGCATTCAGCTGTAATGCTTGAGCAAGCATCTTATTGCTACTTGTTTTCCAAACCACCCATGTTACGCAAGTTTGGATTTCATCTTGTTCTCTCTGGTGATCGTTATCGAAGATGTGATCAGGTAACCTATATCCATATTATGAAGTAATGTGAGAAACTCTCATCTAGCTTGTTAAATGTTGTCATCTTCTGAAATCTTCCTGGCTTGCATTCTCCAGATTAAACACGCAATTCGTACATATAGGAGTGCTATCTCTATATTTAAAGGAACTACATGGAACTTCATCAAAGATCATGTTCATTACCATATTGGGCAGTGAGTACTGTGGATTTGATCCAATGCAGCAACAGTTTGCTTGGAATGATTATTGTTAATTGTGGTAATGAATGGTGAAGTTTCCTTTTCATTTTTTACTTAGGTGGTATGCTTCTCTTGGGATGGATGATGTGGCTATTGTGCACATGCTGCAAGTACTTTCCTGCAGCCATCAGACCAAGACAACTCAGGAGTTATTCCTGAAGGACTTTCTTCAAATTGTTCAGGTTACCAGTTACTCCAGTTCTCTGATTTTTTGATAGAAATCAATTAACCTGAATGCACCATCTACATGTATACAGCGGTGACTCTGATACTCATGACTCCTATATAACAAGATAGTTATATTTAAAAAAAAAAGTCATTTTTCCATCAAATTTTAATATAACGGTGGCAAGATGAATTTATCTGAATTTCTCTCAACCTGATTTTGGCCAATTGCTAGCTCAAGTTGTGTAAGATCGGTAAGTTGCAAGGTTGTGGTGGTTGTGTCAGTGCTTTTCTTCCCAATGATTGAACAACCATAAATTGATGTTAACTGTCTTCTTTTTTTCTTGTCCATGTATTCTCCTTGAAATGATGCAGAAAACTGGTAAAGCATTTGATGTATCGAAACTGCAGCTGCCTGTTATCAATATATCATCTCTTAAGGTTCTTTTTGAAGATCATCGAACTTATGCGTCACCTTCAGCTGTAAGTTCAATGATATCAAAATGTTTTGTTACTGAAGCTTTTGGTTCTAATTCTTAAAATCCTTTACTCGGGTCATGTAATCTGTTTACCCCCTATATTTCTGTTTTTATTTTTTCTTCTCATAGTGCAATTTTTTTTTAAAAAAATTCTTTTTGTTAGGTAAAATATTTCTCTCCTGGTTGATGTCATTGACATCAATCTTGTTTTTCCTTTATCTGGAATAAAAGAGTGATTCCAATGCCTCAAATTAATAATTACCCTTTTGTTCATACAAGTCTCAACATGTTTGTTCTTTGTAAATTGTAACTGAAAAAAGAGTTTGGTTTTGTGCTGAAGTGCTTAACCATGACTTGGTGCTTGATTGTTGCTTTTGAAACATTTCAGGCTTGTGTTAAGGAGAGTTTGTGGTCTTCATTAGAGGAAGGCATGATTCCATCACCGCCTATTGCCAGGACTAACTGGATGGAGTTACAATCAAAGTTTATTTCGAAAAAACCAAACATTTGTGTGGCTGGAGGTATGAAGGTGAAAGTACTTTGCTACTGAGTATTTAGATTATTCAATATCTTATTGTTCCTCTAACATTCTTTTCCTAAATTTTACAATAATGATGATGTATTTTCTGCTTGGTGACATTCTCGTCTTACTAGTTATTATTGTGATTTGGTATCAATTTTAAATAGATCACATTGAGTGCTCGGTTATTCACTTATTTGTTAGTCAAATTTATGCAGAATTCAGAGGTATATTATCTCATTTATGAAACTTATGGCTGACTGCTTAAGCTTGTCATTTAGGAGCTTCATCAGAAATATTCAGTCATTTTACTGGCAGATGAGGTCTAACATAATGTAAATAGGACAAGGATCTGCTTATCAGATTTCTGAGAAGAAGTATCTCCTTAGCTTAGTGGTGAAAACTAGAAATGGACATTGTGTTACCTGGTGGTTCTAAGTCAAACAATGGTGCTGCCCTGTTGGTTTTGCGGACTTCAGAGACTACAACAGCTGTGTATTTTGTTATTTCTATATGATTCTCTAGCTTTTCTGTTAGGACTTAATAGAAGTACATGTTCTATCTGAAAATCCTTGCAATGCAACGTAGAATCCTGGACAGATCAGATTGCCGCCTTTTTATATACAGCTGGTTATATTCTCACTGTCAATTTATATTATTGGCATGTATGTTTTTGATTTGCAGAAGCAATAAAGGTTGATGTGGAATTTAGAAATCCTCTGCATATTTCTATCTCTATCACTGGTGTTTCCTTAATATGTGAGCTTTCTGCAAGTTCCGATGAAGAGAAAGCCTGTAAGTCATTGCCCTTCTGTTTACATTTATGTTCAGAATAAGTTCCTTTGCTTAAGAAGGAGTTCCTATAAAAACTCCCACCTTCACTGAAATATCATAAATAATTCTGTAGGTTGAGCGACTCTTCTAAGCAAATATAGAATAATAGGAATATTAAATGGGCTTGATTTCCGCTTTCTGTTTCTAGTTTTAAGGTGAATCTGTTTATTAGAATATGGTAAACTGTGTGCTGTGGTGATGCAGCTGCTGCAAATAGATCAGACACCAGGGTTAATACCGTTGAGCAATTTGAAAAGTTGTATGCTAGCAGGTTTGTGTCTTAATTTTTTTTTGCAGTTTTTCTAATCGTAGGATCTTTCAATTGATTCAGGCACATCACCGCACCTTATTCTTCTGCCCTTTAGCTTGCAATAATGAAGATTATTTTGTGCTTGGTTATTACAGGGGTATTGTCTCTGATATTTCTGCATTTACTTCTTCTGAGGTTGATTTTTCACTAGGAGCTGGTGAAACTAGTGTGGTGAGTGTTTCATGGGAATATCTGAATACATGTGGAATCTGCCAAAGCATCCTAAAGTTTACTGCAA
The DNA here is from genome assembly GCA_036897465.1 of Pelargonium australe. Classification (NCBI taxonomy): domain Eukaryota; kingdom Viridiplantae; phylum Streptophyta; class Magnoliopsida; order Geraniales; family Geraniaceae; genus Pelargonium; species Pelargonium australe. The sequence goes on from JAYMTH010000116.1 coordinate 12,844, forward strand.
TTTAGTGGATAAGCAATGTAATTTCCCATGCCGGTATCTGAACCCACTTGCAAAAGAACCGGGGCTAAATAAGCTTGTTAACAAATACCTATCAATATATGCCATGTTCTTATTGGAGTTCTACCATCTTGTTTGTCTGCCTAATTTGGTTGTCCTCACTTTGGAAATAGTAATGTGTATGGCACTAGACTATAGGTACAATCTATTTATGTTGATGTCTTGTTTTATTATGGTACTGCGTTCTTCAGTTATCATTATCTTTCAGATATAGATAAAGTTAACACTTCCGTTTTCAGGTTCAACTTACTGTTACCCCCCAAGTGGAAGGCCTTCTCAAAGTTATTGGAGTTCGGTGGAAATTATCTGGTTCAGTGGTTGGTTTCTATAATTTTGAGGATAATCTTCCTAAGAAGAAAGTTTCAAAAGGAAGAAGAAAAGCAAAGCATTCTCCCAGTGATAATTTGAAGTTTGTAGTGATCAAGGTGCACATCTTCCCCATTTAGTCCTTAAATTCTCCATCTAGACAGAGTTGGAGGAACTTTATTATTAATTATATTTCCCTCAATCTGCAGAATCTACCCAAGCTTCAGGGCTCCATTCAGCCTCTTCCTAAAATGGCATATGCAGGCGAGTTACAGCATCTAGTTTTGGAGTTGAGGAACCAATCAGAACTCCCAGTAAAGGTCAGTTAAACCCACTATAGTATGCCAATCAGTAGTATAAATAGTTACATTTTGTTATGTTGTTTTCTGGAAATAGCCTGTATTTGTGCCTACACTGTTAGGGGTAAGATAGTTTACCACTTGATCTGGGACATCTTGGTAGTTAATTGAAGCTTACTTTGGTACGTTTGATTATTTGGTATCGCATTAGATAAAGACAGGCCCCAAACTTGCCCATCTGTGAGGCTACTTTTTCAGTTTTTCCTATATATGTATTATGTGGTTAGTATGGGTTTATTCTAACACATGTTGTAATATACCATGACAGAATCTGAAAATGAAGATCAGTCATCCTAGATTCCTAAATATTGGAACTCAAGACAGTCTGAACATGGAATTTCCTGCTTGTTTAGTAAAGAAGACAGATTCTGATCGAAGTGATTTACATGCTAATTCTGATAAAGCATCTCAAGCGATATTTATGTTTCCAGAGGTTAGTGTACCATTTCTCTTTCACTGGCAATCTATGTCGAGTTGGTATCAGGCCATAGTTTGGTCTTAATCCTTGCGTTTTCTCTGTTGCAGACCACTTCAATTCAATGTGAAAGTCCCTTGTTATGGCCTCTTTGGCTCCGGGCAGCAGTTCCAGGAAATGTTTCCTTGTATGTAACAATATATTATGAGATGAAAGATACATCAAGCGTCATGAGTTACCGCACTCTACGTTTACATTATGGTTTAGAGGTATGACCTTGAATATAAAGATGGTTGGTTTCTGACAGTGACATTTTTTTTGGCATTTCCTGCTCTAGTCCGTCTTTTTGCCAGCAGTTCCTGATATTAAAAATCATTTTCTGAAGCTTATAATTTTTTGGCACTGTTAAACTTTGGTAAGTTATACCAAATATATCACTAGGTGACTGCCTGTGACTTGATCTTATTGGTCATCTGAGATTCTAATTAATATTCTATTTTCGTGAAGCAGAGTTTTTTTTTTTTTATGTATCTCCATATTGTATGTATCAAGTTTCAAATCAAGTAGTTGTAATGTATTAAATTTAAATTTTTTAGGTATTACCATCCTTGGATGTGTCATTCCATATCAATCCATGTCCATCACGATTAAAGGAGTTCTTTGTGCGCATGGATGTTGTCAACAGGACACATTCAGAGTGTTTCCAAGTTTATCAATTATCGTCTGTCGGCCCCCAGTGGAAAATCTCATTGCTTCAACCAGTTGATTCCATCTCTCCTTCACGGTCTCTAGCTTCAGGTCAAGCACTGTCATGTTTCTTCATGCTCAAGGTTGGTAACAGAACTGCATATTGGGATCCATTTTTCCCTTGAATCTTTCCCAATCATGTTTTTATGGTTTGAACTTCATGTGTTGTCAACACTCAAACAGGAATACGTTTTAAATTTTTTTTCAACCAAGTTAATTATGAGGCAGATTTTATGACAGTATATGATGTTTAAGCTCCCGGACTAGGCTTTAAGCCCTCACTTTATGTTTGACCAACTCCCTGTTAGTGTCTGCCATTCTGTGACATGTACAAGTTTGTTTCAGATTAATGTTACATTGTTGAATTGTTTATGCTTAATATATCTACTCGTGCCCTTTTCTACTTGACCCTTTGATTCTCCTTTTACCTATTTCTCAATTTGCCAATTCAATTATTCTTCAGCTCCAGGATAAGAAATCATCTGAAGACAACAACTCTGCTGCCTTCCCTCTCCTTGGAAGTGATGTAAGATTGTGTCCTCAGAGTAAAAATGAGCCAGTATTTGATACATCTAGCTTACCTCTTGCTAGTTTCCATCATTCTGAAAAACTGCACGAGGAGATGTCGCATCAGGTTGGTTTCTTTATATTTGTCCAGCCAGTGCTTTAAATGTAGGATCATTTAGTATTTGGTAGAAAACATAGATGTTTTTGTTGCTTTTTTTATTTTTACCACTTTATTATTTATTTAGTTTCATATTGCTTGCTACCGAAGTCATTTGTGGCTGCCTCTCATTGATCAGGGAGTCCAAAACACAGTTGATTTCATTTTGATCTCTCAACTACTGAAGAGTAATACCATTCGAGGGGTTTCAGATTCACCACGTCTATTATCTCATCACGCATGTCACTGCAGGTAAAGCCAAAGGGAAAACGATGAATGCTTTTATGGAGTTGATAGTGTATCTGTCCTTTTGTTATATTAACATTCACTGTCGTGTTTTATAGTACTTCAAGCACAAGTCCAATAACATGGCTTATGGATGGGCCGTGGATCATACACCATAACTTCTCTACTTGCTTCTGTGAAGTAAAGTTAAGGATGAGTATTTACAACTCGTCAAATGTCATTGTATCTGTACGCATTGAAACTTTGGATTCCAGCAATATTGGTGGCGCCCAGTTGAGCTATGCAACTGCAGTTACTTCTGGAAGCCAAACAGGATGGTACAATGCGTCGATTGACAGTGAAATTAAAATTGCAGCTGATGACAATGTGACTCGTCTTACAAAGTCGCCATCTCCAGTCAGTGTCTCCCCATTCATTTGGACTGGGACAAGCACTACCAGAGTCCACCTTGAGCCTATGTCTGGTACTGAAATTCCTCTTCAAGTGTGTGTATTCTCGCCGGGTGCATACGATTTATCAAACTATGCATTGCATTGGAGTATTTGGCCCAATCCCGATCAAGAAGGTGATGAGGCAACAACGCAGTCTTCAGGGACAGGCCGAGGGTACACATACCTTCTCACTGTAGTCCAATCCTCCACTTGAGATCACTGGTGGTACATTGTGTCTTCTTTTCTTATTTCTCAGTTATCAGACATTGATGCAGTGATTTTTGTAACATATTCTTGCCAATTGCCCTGTTTTGATTTTTCTCTCTATAGGAATAGCCAAAAAGCTGAAAAGGTTAGATACAAGAGTAAATTCATTTTTGTCATATGAAACAATAAGAGGCAATGAAAATGATTTGCCCCCCCCCCCCCCCTCAGTTAGGGTGTGTTTTGTACTGAATAGGTAGACATGGTTTCTCAATCTCATTAATTTGCAAGACTTGGATCAGCGATTTGGGATTACTAATTAAAAGTTGACAATTTCGGTTCAAATTTGCAAAAGCCTAACGGCCTTAACTCGAATCTAATCTGAATGAATAGATCTCAAAAGAATCTGACTCCCCACAATTTATCATATAACATATTAGCTTTATCACTACCAAAACTTCTCCATGTTTGACCAATTCTCAACCCAAATTTATTCCTTTTTGAATATTAGATTTCAAAGTTTGACATATGGTCCTAAAATACTCATCCTTGATTAAATTGATCAATTGTTTGAGGTTGTCTCCTTTACACTCTTAAGGTAGTCTAGCTAGAAGCACAATATTTTCTAATGTAGCCTTTTTTTCAAACCCAAACCTCCCCATTTCTTAGCTATTGTGATCTTATTCCAACTAACAAGAGAAATCTTGTTTCTAGTTCTACCATAAGAAGAGTCCAAAAGTAAGTTCCTATTTATCCTACCTTGCTCATTGCAAGTGGTCTTAGGAAAAAAACAGACAATAAATCCGGATGGACGAGGTGAGAAAGATAACACGGGTAGTCCTTCTCACAAGAGAGAAGAATTTTATTTGAGACACGAATAGTTCATGTAATATTTTTACACGTTAGATACACGTCACGTTTTAAATGAATCTGCACGTATAGTTCATTTATAATGAAATGGGCCATAAATAAATGGGAGGTTTCAACCCATTTTCCATCTCTAATGAAGTAGATCTCTTGGTGAAATTATCCACGCGAGGAGAGTTGAATACCCTAGATTTAGGGCAACTAGTTATTGGTCCCGACTTCTCACAAAAGTTATCGAGAACATCTTTAACAGTTAAAGAGTTTGAAATGTCGTCGCATAATAAATTGGATTAGAAAACTAAGGAAATGAAAATGGAAAAACATGGTCTTAATGAAGCTTCATCCCAATCTGTCACATCCTTTCTCATTTAAGAGGATGAATCAACTCTTGCACTTGCATAATGGCGGTGTTATAATCACTAGTTCTGGAGCCCATAATAAAGTTATCTCGAATAGTTATTTATACTTATATTACTTAAATCAAGAAAATAATCGACTTACAATGATTCAAACTCAAAATAAAACAACCATAATAAAGTGGTACACCATTCATCAACTCAATTTCAAACTAGACACCAATAGCCAAGTTTTTCTCATAGTATATATATAGAAAGAAAAAATCAAGTCCAAAGAATTATCAACCATGACTTAAACCAAATTAAATAAGAGGCCACATTTCTACATTTTTACCATCTGAGATCCTAATTGTCAACAAATATTAAATAATCAACTCTCCGTACGCGTTTTCATTTTCCAGCCAAAATCCGAGAAGAAGCAACTTCCATTTTCAGCTATAAATAAATGTAAAAAAGACTCCTTCTTCTTCATCAGCTCGAATCGCACTTTCTCAGATCCTTCCCATTTGGTCCCACAACCCTCCTTCCTTGAGTTTTGACCATTTATATCTTCTTCTCCGATCAACACCAAACCCCACAAATTAATCTCCTCTTCTCTTCTCCGGTTCGTTGTTTTTCAATTCTCGCCATGAACGATCTCTTCTCCGGCTCCTTCTCTCGGCTCCACGCCGACCAATCGCCGCCACGCGACGTCGAAATGGGGAAATCTCCGTCCGCCGGAGGCGTCAATCTCGACAAGTTCTTCCAGGACGTCGAGTCCGTCAAGGACGACCTCAAGGAGCTCGAGCGAATCTACCAGAACCTCCACGCCTCCAACGAGCAGAGCAAGACTCTCCACAACGCTAAGACCGTCAAGGACCTTCGCTCCCGTATGGACTCTGATGTCACTCTTGCCCTCAAGAAGGCCAAGCTCATCGGCGTCCGCCTCGAGGCCCTTGACCGCTCCAACGCCGCCAACCGGAGCTTTCCAGGCTGCGGTCCAGGCTCCTCCTCCGACCGGACCCGAACCTCCATTGTCAACGGGCTCAGGAAGAAGCTGCACGACGCCATGGAGAGCTTCAATAATCTCCGCCAGAGGATCTCCTCCGAGTACAGGGAGACCGTTCAACGGAGGTATTTCACGGTCACCGGAGAGAACCCCGACGACAATACCTTAGATCGCTTGATTTCCACAGGTAGGCCTTCGATCGTTTTTTTTCGAAATATTCAGATTCATTCCTTATTTTTTACTTGCTAGCTAAGTATCCTTAAAATGGAAAAAAGAAAAATAATCAATTTAATTCAATTTCACCCTATTAAATGGAGAAATTTAAAAACATTGACAAACTATTAATTTTTTTTTAAACCAAAAAAATCATCTAAATATATTTGTTAAGAAAACAAGTAGTACACAAATTCATAAGTTAAATCATAATGTAACATCTCTTTATTGACCCGACTGATTTCAAACTTTCAGCACGTAAATCTTTGACCAGTATTAGCCGGACACTCAATTTAGACTCAACATAAATGAATTCGTACGATGTGAGAAGTGGGTGTTGTCCCACATTGAAAAAATAGAAAGTGAATGAGCTAAATATAATGGTCGAAGTCAAACCTTATTAACAAGATTGACTTTTAGCATGAGAAGCTCAAACCGTTATATTTAGCCCAATTATGAAATTTAACATACGAACAATGAATCAGAAACCAAAATGATTGTTGTGAATGATGCAGGTGAGAGTGAGACATTTTTGCAGAAAGCAATACAAGAGCAAGGCAGAGGGAGGATAGTGGACACCATAAATGAGATACAAGAGAGGCATGATGCTGTGAAAGAGATAGAGAAGAATCTGCAGGAGCTGCACCAAGTGTTCTTGGACATGGCTGTCCTTGTGGAAGCTCAGGGTGAGCAGTTGAATGACATTGAGAGCAATGTGGCTAGAGCCAACTCCTTTGTCAGGGGTGGCACAGAAAAGCTCCACACTGCTAGGGTTTACCAGAAAAGCACCAGGAAGTGGACTTGTTATGCCCTCATAATCCTGCTGGTCATCATCTTATTTGTTGTGCTCTTCACTGTCAAGCCATGGCAAAACAGCGGCGGCGGCGGCGCATCTCCAGTACCAGTCCAAACCACCCCCACTGCTCTGCCCCCACCACCACCACCCCCACCTTCTCAGCCATAGTCCAGCATTGTGGTTTTCATGGAGCTAGAGGGGTAATATTGACATTCTTTATGTAAATATTTTTGGGTTTTATTAGTTTATGATGCTATTGGGTATTTGGGTTGGTTGCTGTTTGTATTCTTTTGTGGGATGAGATCTGATTCTCTCCCTATATACATTTTATTTTCTAGTGGAAAGGGTTGACCTTTATTATCTCTATTTTCCATTTGTTAGCTTTACATTGTACTATGATTTTGTGTGTGGGTCACTTCTTGTTTTCTTTTCATAATTAGTTTAATATGATCTATTTAGTACATTTGCAGATATCTCAATCCAATGAATTTTTATTGAATGAGATGGTCACTCAGCAATTTGATACATAAAATATTCCCCTAGACATGATCAAACATCTTGAAAATTGAATGAAAATGACAATGTACTAAATTACCTGCACTCAAGATTTACAGTTACAACAAAAGATTGGCCTAGTCCTTCCACTATATGCTGCTTTCTGATTTGAATGAGTTCTGGATTCAAAACAGCAGTATTGCGAAACAACGAGCTAGCAACAAGTTCAACTATGGAAGCAGAGGGTTCGAACCTTCCGGGCAGGTTTCACAAACCATTTCAAAGCTTGTTGAAGCACTCGTATTAGACGGCTCAGGTGCTCATGCTAGAAAGCAATTCGCCTCTGTCAAGTTCTTCTGTGTTTCTTTCTACTGCTGGAGGAGCACCATTACTTCTTTCTTTAGCCAAATTCAATCGAAGAGCTCGACCTTCAACCTCCTAATTGCATAAAGATTGAAACAGATCATCAGAAACCAAAATAGAATTCAAATTTGAAAATTCAGTCACCAAACCAATCTCACCACTCCATTCATGGCATTTAGAGCAGATTGTGCATCCTCAGCAGATTCAAACGAAACAAACCCGAAACCTCTAGACCTTCCTGAGTCCCTGTCATAGATAACCTTGGCACTCAGCACCCCAGAATGATCAGCAAAAATTTCTCTAAGAGACTCGGAAGTGATGCTCCATCCAAGATTTCCTACATAGATCTTGTTTGGGCTGTCTATAAAGCCTTCATAACTGCTCCGTATCTTTGGTTGCATCACAGCCCTTTCACCTCCCTTGGGTATTTCTGGAAAGTTCACCTTTACACTTCTCCCCCCAACTTGCTGTCAAGAATATCAACAAGAACATTAACTAACAGCTTGTCTTATAACCATTAAAGACATAGTTAGACATCACTAGCAAGTGTTAATAGAGAGAGAGAGAGAGAGAGAGAGAGAGAGTCTAAGAAGAGTAGTAGTAAAGAGGGGATTGGCTTACATGCTTGCGTGATCGTGATCAGAAAGGGCTGGAATATGGTTAACGCAGTCGAAATGGGCCTACAGTCGTTATGGGACTTTTTTTTTTATAAGCAAGCATACCAACCGAGAGTTATGGACATTTAGAGGCCGTTTAAATGGTGTTTTGGATTTTAATTGTTTTTCATATACAATTTGGCTAGTTTTTAATTTCCTATTATTTATTATCATTTCCTATTAGGATTAGGATTAGGATTTCGGTAATGTATCAATGTTCATGCATTATCGTTCACTTGCTGCTGAAAGAAAATCATGATACTAGACTAGGTAACCCCTCCAAGTATTTTCAGCTATCAATAGGCAACTGAGTCCTAAAAAAGTTGAACAATCGACATATCACCTGCCACAAGGATCATAGCTAGAGACTTGTATAGACATCTTATACCCAACCAACCAATGAACATCTCATAATTGACCTACAACTTGAACTGAGATCCAAAAATTGAACCGATTTGGACAGTTGGTTCAGATTCTATTACCTTGGGTTTATACTTCTTACCAAGTCAAAAATCTCTCTATTTAATGTATGTCAACTTGGCGCAACAGTAAGATTGTTGCCTTATGACTTGAGGTCACGGGTTTGAGTCAAGGAAACAATCTCCGCAAAAGAATAGTAAAAACCCTACAATGGTGGGAGCTCATGCATTGGGCCGTCCTATTCACTCCATCCCTCAGGTCTACCCTCCAGTTTAGAAGAAAAGAAAAGCGAAAACGAAAAGATAATTTGATTGACAATATCACAGATACCATATCAACTACCGAACAGTTTGTACTGAGAATGACAAATTTATTGTTAGATCACAAATAAGCAGAAAACGATACCAAACAGTTTGTACTGAGAGTGTGAAATTAATAATTATATCACAAACAATTCTCAAGAAGTTCAATTTTGAAGCATTAGTTGTAAAAATGGGTTTGGAACTCACAGAACGATCAAACATCCGAATGGCCTCTTTAGCTTCTTCCACACTCCCCATTGTAACAAAAGCAAATCCCCTGCTCCTATCTGTTACTCGATCATACACAACCTAAATCGAATCAAACCACAACAATATATTAATCACAAAATTTTAGAAACCAAATCAAAATTGCGAGAATCATATACAGACCTCCACAGAAACAACATGACCGGCTTCCCCAAAAACCTCATTGAGCTGTGAAGACGACATTGAATATGGCAAATTCCCCACATACAGCCTCCCCACTCCGCCCGAATTCGAAACCTTCTCCACCTTCTTCACCTCCTCTTCTTCTACTTCATCGTCAATATCTTCCTCAGATTCTGAGTCTTCTTCTTCTTCTTCTTCTTCATCATCATCATCATATTGTTCGGTAAAGGTGCTGTCTTTTGAGAAATCGAGGGACGAAGCGCGGCAGAGATGGGAGTGAGAGAGGAGAGAGAGAGAAGAGAAATTGGGGAAATGGGTTTTGAGGCTGAGGGGTTTTGGGGTAATGGGTTTTGATTTTGGATGGAATTGATTGGTGGAGAGTGGGATGGTGAAGGACAGGTTGGAGACGACATTGTTAAACAGCGAAGAAGAAGAAGAAGAAGACGAAGGACTCGCAGTGGCAGCCATGGACATGGAGACCGAAGAAGCTGACATTTTTTTGAATCTTGCTGCGAATACGTAAACGCTGTGTTTCGGAGAAGAAATAGGGAGACGAAGAGAAGAAGCAGAGAAGATGTGGATTTTCGAGTGAAAACAGTTGAAAATTAGATAAGGTTGTTGCTGTCTCCAAATATTGTTTTTATTTTTTATTTTTTTTTAATTATAACAAAATAATAATATTCGATTCTTTATTATTGCATTGCAACAACAATAATGCTGCAATGTGTTTCATTTACAAAACAAAAAATCAACAAAATAACTCAAAATTTCCAAATTGTTGTTTTCAAACAATCTGATCCTGAAATGGAACCCAATCCCAGTCACGAGTCTCCTGGTTACGAACATACAAAGAATGATTCTGAGAAATCATCCACAAACACTCCAATTGGCACCTATCAGAGTCCCTTGCAAAAGAGTATGCATCAAAATGATGCCAGTTCCTGCCATCCCACTCCACATCACAATAAAACAATGTTGTTCCCCAGATATTTACATCAAAACTCCACTCTATCTCATACCCACTTGGGATTACAAGAATCCCCAAGTCGTCGTCCCGAGACTGGCAGTGAATGTTCACGGCGTGCCCGCATTCCAGCTTGTTCTGAATCCTCACTCGGACTTCTCCCCGGGCAACGGTATTCGAGTAGCCAAACACCAATATCAGCATCACAACAACCAGTTTGCTTCTGTTGCATTCCATTTCTTTTAAGCTTTCTTGCATGCTAAAGCTCTTCTTTTTATACAGATCGCTGCGATATTTTCTCGCAGAAGCAAAAGCATGTGACCAACTAAACTACTTCTCTTCTTCCATCTTTACATGATATCATGTTTTCTTGGTTACTCACTTCCAAACAAAACCAGAAACTGTCCTAACAATCACAGAAGCAAAGGCATAACAGTGCATAGTGTTTCCAACAATTTCGATTACACAACATTTACTTAACACATAGTTTTACATACATTAGTCGGAAAATTTAGAAATCCAAGCAGTAAAATTCAAGCAAGACTGAATTTTATGATAACAGAAACACCAAACCCATAATTTTTTTTTACACTGCAGTAAGGTTTTTTAGCATCTCTAACCACCCAAGAACCAGCACGGCCACGGGAAATGAGGAAGAGAACCTTAATGCAGATGAGCCAAGAATGAATTGCCTAGCAACCAAATGGCGGTGGGACGATCCGTTGAACCAAAACCTATTGCAATAACTATGACAGCAACTGCAACAGATTCCTCCATTTGGCTGCAGCAAGGATGGGGGTTGGCGCAACAACTTAGCGCCAACCCCACTGGTCTCCTTGCTATCAAACTTTGAGATTGGAGCAGTTATCTGCTGCAATCCACTTGGGCATGATGATACCATGTCCATCATCTATCATGTCCGAAAGAGAGTGGACGACAGATTGCCTAAGATGATTGATACAGAAGAGATCTAGATTTCCCCTGGAGTACATACTAGTAACTTCTGAACCTGAATGATTTGACCTGTTGCCATTTGCTTCCTTTGATGAGTTCAAAGTTCCACTGTCGGATTGCAGGACTTCGGAGCTCTGCGAACCAGTGGCCTGAGAAAATAGTCCATCAACGACTTTCTTTGGCTCAGCTCCGCCTTTTCCATTGCTTGAAGTCTTTGTGTTCAAGAAGCGACCGCCACATCCCCTTGGTCGGCGCATTGCATGGCGATGGCGTGATTCATGCATATATGGCTGTGAAACAAAACCAAACTTTAATCATCGTAGCCACAGCTTAGAGGGGGATTTGCAATTTAAAGGATAAATATACTCTTCGGTATGACATGGTGTGAAATTACAAAATTATCACATCGCATACATGTTATCCTTTTCAAGAATAAAAAGATTGAGATTTTCTCTCATGGAAAATTATTGATAAAGTACCTTACGGAGCCTTGCTGCTTTATTCTCCATTTCAGCCTTTGCACGAGACTGGCGACGCCTCATGATTCCATGGTATTGCTTGGCATTCACATATATTGGTCCATCATCTGTTGCTAAGTTCAATGGCAGCATCACACGCCCCTGGATTAATGTGAAAGGTTAAGTACTAAAATCAAAACTCCAAAATTTACACGTGTAAGGAATCGTCAGTGAAGTAAACATTGACCAAGAACACTGCACATAGAATAGATAGCTGAAGGTCGAATGCAAATGCGGGAACTTGATAAGTCGAAACCTCTTTTATACGGTCAGCTCGTTTTCTACCAAACAGACAGAACAAACAAACAAAACTCTAAATATTGAGACTATACCTTGCTCGATATCTTCTTCCAAACCGTTCCTCATAAGTTGTAATTATTATTAATTTTTTAACTTCAATAGTTCTGCACTCTTATTGATCGTCACCACAAAGAAAGGCTCTCTACTTAAATGACATTCTTTCTTCATTAAAATACCGATTGCTCTTTCAAGGCTTGTAATCACTTCAAAGCTTCACGACTCAATCAGTCACATTGGCCTGAATGACATTCTTGACCCTAACATTTAATACATATACTGCCTTCATTTAATTTTCTTGTACCAGACACATCGTTTTGTTCTTTATTAACTGTTTTTGGCTACTGGCCCTTATGCAGTATAAGACAACACAGAATTTGATATGCTCCATGTACATCTATGCAGAGAAAGAGAGAGTACCAAGAGCACACCCAAGTAAACAGATTCAAAGCAAAAGAACACTGCTTCACATGAAAATATTTGCAAAAATTCAATTTCAATTACTGGTGAGATAAGGGTAACGGACGAACCAAATTTTGAGATCCATAGGTGGAGAATACTCCATAACATTGATCTGCATAAGGAACATTTGCACAGACCTACAATTTCGGTCCAGAGACAGAGCAAACAGTTAGTGTTCAATCAAGCAACTAATAAACTTAAAGACTAAAAATGTTAGTTATAGAAAAAAAATTACCATAGGCTGACCGAATCCAAGTTCAAAACGAGCACGATATTCTGATGGAGCTGATTGCATAGAGAAGGCTGGCAGAGATTTCTGTCCCTCCACTGAATTTTTGCAATCACCTGAAAAAGGAAGTACTCAGCTGGTTTACAGTACGTAGTCATGTTAACTGGGTAGAACTTATTTGAAATGGTTTCCACTATGATCATGAATCAAAATAATTCAGCAAAGAACCATGTGCTTCATAAGTAAATAACCTTTCAGCATACCATGCAGAAGAAATGTAGGGAACCCTGATAGCTTTAGAGAGACTTGGTCCGACTCATGCTAAAGTGGACAATAAATTTGCCATTACCAATAACACTAACTTTTGTCTAGGATCAATTAGCATTGGCTATCATACTACTAGTTCTAGTACACTGTAGAATGACTTTTAGACTCAACCTTCGTGATGTTGGCATTTGCATGAAAATGAAAAAAACTGATAAGTAGATATTCCCAATATAGATAATTCTTTCAGAAATTCACCCAGTTGCTTGCAAAATTTTCATGAGCAAAGCCTGTAAGCTCTGCACTAATTATCTTGTTTTACTTTAAAGTTGAGTTAAAGCTGTCCTAAAAGATACCCTCTAAAAGAAGTTTGCAACTAGAGATTGCTTATGATCCAGTACAGTCAAACAGTCACAAAAACATGTTCTGAAGAGTTAATTGTCTGTACCCTTTCGATATTGCATCCCTCTCACCCCTACAGGAATCCATAAGTTGTAATGTACTTCAACGTTTTATTTCATTCTCAGCTAAAGCTCAATCATGCTATATTGTCAATATAACCCGGCTCATACTTTAGAGGGGCTGTCATAGTCTTGCTCTCATACCTTTCAGTTTTTCATGTTGATTTCTGTTATCTTATGTTGCTTTTCTTTTTTCGGGTGTTTGTACTTTGTTTCTTTCTCCAAAACTTTTAAAAAAGTACTATTTGTTGATAAAATAATAAAAAGTTCTCCTGATTTTTATAGCTGCTTGCCAAGCGCCGTCTAATTAAGGTAACCAATCTTAATCAAACACAGCCATTTTGCAGTCAAAGCCAGCATTTACAAGCATTGACATTCTCCAAAAGAATCATAAAATGAGTCACCATTAATCTATCATGTAGGATGATATTCAATAAGATCAACTTTTAGGGGAAAAGAGCCGCTAATAATCCTTTTTCTCCATTATATCAGGAACTCAAACTATCCCATGAGAGAGGATTGGATCTAATCTGATCACAAACAGTTTATGTACCATCCATAATTAGACAACCATATCTAACCATCCCTGTCAACTAACATCCCTTTAAAGATTGGTAGGTTATTATGTGCAACCGAGTCACACGACAGAAAATCAAAAAACTAAAAGTAGCACCTAAAAGCCTAAAAAGAAAAGAGGAATTCTGATCACCAATGAACCATCCACAATTATCCTTCTCTGTGCAGCCTTTCTTGGGCACATGTATATTACATGATGTAATGGATGGTGAACATTATTTTTCTTCCCTATACTCTCTATATTTGGAAGCAAATATCTCCATTAACTTGTGGTGAAAATTAAGAGATAAAATAGATCTTTCATAGTGCAAGAAACTATCTAGTATCCATGGAGATAAAAAAAAAAAAACGGTTTTTAACAACCTTGAAGTGGTGTGACGATTATTGTAGAGTACAGAAATACACACATAACAAATGTATGAATCAAGATGCATACATAATGTTAGACACAAAATGACATAATTACCGGGAAAGATGGTAAACTGAGTAGCATTCCCCTTGTCCTGTCCTTGATGAGCACTCCGTTCAGCTAGTTTAGTAACCGAGAGTTGGTCTCTGCCAGTGGAGTGATCGCTAGACTTCAATGGGCCTAAAGATTCTCCATAGACCGACTGTGAACCGAAGGCACTCCACCAAGGCACTGACTGCATTGTTGGCAACTGCCCAATGGGATTATGGACAATCCCTTCATGTTCCTTGAAATAAACAGTCTGCATAGCCATAGGTGCCCTAAAAAAACTACTCCTTTTGATAATTCAAACTAAATTCTGCAATTTAAAGTCAGAATCAAAATAGTCACCAAATTTAGCTAAAGCTTACTAATTAAAATGAAATCCAAAACATAAACAAAGATCTTGAGAAACCAAGAGGCTATAGAGCATCAAATCCTTTTCATTCCATCTTCCATGCAATCCAAACAAGCATCAAGAAAGAAAAAAGGTTAAACTAAAAAAACAAAACAAAAATTACAAACAAACCAAATAAGCAAAGAACAAAAAAAAACTTGGGATTGAACCCGTATCAGAGACACTATAAGAAGGCAAAAAGAAAATATCATTGGTGTAAATTATTAAATACCCATTAGAAAAGAAAAGAACATTAAAAAAAAGGCCATATCAGATATTTATGAAAAAAGAAAAGAAAAGAAAAACACCATATTAGAGAACCGAGGTAGCTTCGAAGCTCAGATCACAGAGTAAAAATGAAAACAATTCAAGATTTTGACGAGTACCCACCAATTATATCTATAACTAGAACATGAAATTCGAAAGAGATGGAGGAAGAAGAAGACTCACAGTGAGGAGGGTGAGAGAGGAGAGCTTCGAATCCTACGCAGAAGAAGCAGAGAAACCCAATAAGGTAGGAGACATGTCGGTACAATTTCAAGCAAAGAAGAGAGTGTAAAAAAATGGTAAAGACGGCCGAGCAAATGCCTCCAACTGTAATGGAACCATGCGCCACTGTCCAATCACCTTCAGCTTTCATGGACCCCCTCTCTCTCTCTCTCTCCAATGTGTACCCAATTTTTATTTAAATTAAACCAAATATTTAAGTGCTTGTTTGGGTCATCTACTCACTAATATTGAGCCTCGTAAGAAGTTTAGTTGTTGGTGAAACGCATAGCGACTTGTACACAATGGAGAATTGCCAGAGGTCATGCACGAGCTTTTTTTCTTAAGAGATTGGAGGCTTTTGCACGATCTTTCGTTTGGGTATTTTGCATCTCAAAACAATTCTTGATTTGTCGATAATTTATGATCAGAATAATCTCAACTCGAGTCACAATGTTGTGATATTTTTTTTTGGTTTTGTCAACCCATAAACAAAAATAATGTTGTTGACTTGAGAAAATATGAGTGGCCCTCTAATTTAGATATACATGTTTATATTCTGTGCGGTGGATAATTCTAGTTTCACGATCGGCCTATAGTCGGTAGACCACGATGAAATATATGATGAAGGTCGACCAATTGCATATAAAATATATATTTTTATTCTTGTAATGTATATACCTAAATATTGTTTAGCAAATTTATAATTATATACTCCCTCCGTCCAAAATGAGTGTCTTGTTTGTCAAAAAAATTTGTCCCAAAATGAGTGTCTTGTTTATTATTTTTCGTATATTACCCTTATCACTTATGCACATGGAAAGATATACACATGGGGTGTAAGTGAGAAAGTAAGAGTTATATTGAAAACACACTAAGTATAGTAATCCTTAATTTTTGCAAAAAATGGAAACAAAACACTCATTTTGAGACGGATGGAGTATTAGTTTTCATACAATTTTACCAAACAATCTAATTTTTAAAAATATTTATTCTTTAGAGACATTTTACTTACTTTCAACTAATTCAAACAAACCCTAGGACTCAAGTGAGTTTTTTTCTTCTTTTATTAGCGGTGGAGCTTAAGAACAAGAGGCACCTCTACCATTTTAACCCATAAGCTTCATCACATGCCATCGTTAAGAAAGCTCGAACCCGAGACCTCAAAGAAAATTCAAAACACTTTAACCGTTAAGCTCAACATAGTTTGGTAAGACTCATATAAGTTATTTCAAATAAAGGTTCACAATGTCAATGTGAAAACTACATTATGATAATTAATAGTGTTAACTTTTTAATTCGTTGGACCAAATTTAACGGATTGGAATGAGATTTTTTTTTCTCTAAAAATATTAAATACTCTCACTTGACTTTGTTTCTTCTTGTCATTTTCTTTGGACTTTTTTACTTTCCAATTCAACAAACCCCCAAGTATTTTTACCAAAAAAAATAATCAAGAAATTAGTGTTTTGAGGGAGAGAAAGAAAGAGAAAATCTTTATCAATTGCATGTAATAACTTGCTTTAATTTTACTAATACCAAGTTGGTTGCACATGTATTTAATAACTTGTTAATAAAAAGAGTGGTCCATGGTTGCTACTTGCTAGTTGGACCATTACATAATTATCTAATTAATTATGTCATTTATTTGATCACTAACTATAAATTGTACCTTGGGAAAGATTTGAACCAATCCATAGTCTGGTCACATGAGGATTTATTACATAGTATACATTATTTATTTTTAACTGGATAAATTGTTAGACTATGGTTATGAAGAAAATAATACTTTTTTTTTATACAAAAAGTAAGGTTTGTTAAATATATTTTCTCTCTGTTTTGGGAATTATAATTTTGATAAGGGAAAGTGAGGGTGATAAGGGCAAGTTGATGGTCAAAGTAAAATACTACGTTCGGTAAAATAGTCAAAGGAAAGAGATGGAAAAATAGGATTCCCAAGGGATTTCACTTTCTCAAAT
>JAYMTH010000117.1:0-30123 GCA_036897465.1 Pelargonium australe
AAAAAAAAAAAGAATGACTACACATCAAGAAAACAGGTGTTAATGTTTATTCATAAAAATGTTGAATTGAAATCAAACCACAACTTTCACCACAAAAAAATTCTAAATCTGTGACGGAAATTTCAGTCACAGATTTGTGGATTTCAGTCACAAAATGTAATATGTGACGGAACTGTGACATAACTTATGTCATTATTTGGGTTGTCACAGATGGTTGTGACATAAATTTTTGTCACAAATATGTGTCTGTGACGGAAATTTTTGTCACAAATATGCATCTGTGACAGAAAATATGAATTTTGTCACAATTTGTGACAGAACTGTGACGGAAAATTTTCCGTCACAGTTTAATTTTGTTTTTTGTAATGTTTATCCACTCACCATAATTTTGATAACTCCACTAAAATATTGAACACTTCATTATAAAAAAATATATAAAATCAGAACAACGCTTCATGTTCACAAATTCACTGAAACGAGCACTATTGATGATTAAATAGATGCTTCGATATTATTGATTTGGCTTAGAAACTTTTTTCTCCTCCAATGTAAGTAAATTTTGGTAATATCATAACCATTTGCAGAACAAGATTGGAACAAATTAGGTGTGTCCTCTTCAGGTTCTGTCACTCTCTGAAAATCATACAAGTAGTGTCTCCAACATTTTCTATTCTTGTATTTGCAACAATTTGGTTCTTCATTTCCTTTCAATTTGTTCTTCTCCAATATCTATCAAATGTAGAAAAAAAAAATATAGTTAAATATCATTCCAAAAAATAAAATTGATAATTAAATTATAATGGACACGTATTTACTAGAATTGATTCATATTTATTACGCAAGTACGTACCTTTAAAAAGTCATTGTCATTACTGAGACGTGAGACTAAAACGAGACTATTCCATTTAGATACTAACAAATAATTTGCAATGCGGTCATAGCTTTTGCGCATGACATAAATGCACATGTTTTGCTTCATGTCCTTTATAGCATGTAGGATTTGGAGCAAATTTTCACAGTTGTCGAGTACAATCATATCCTGAAAAATATATTCGATCAACAATTAAAAGTAGAGCACATTGCTGCAAATATGACATCGAACCTATGAATAAACGTACCGGTTCAAACTCCACGATCAATTTTGTATGCTCCAAGTGGCCTAACTTCAAGAAACATTCTTTGAAATTGTCCGACAAAATGGTGAAATCGTGTTCAAAGTCGCAAGATATGGAGAAAATAATCTCGAACATTGTTACTTGAGCACAATTCACTCCGTAAAAGGGGATTTTATTGTAACTGTATTGAAGACATTGTAAATTCGGAGCATCAATTTCAACCGTGTCTAGCTGCTTACAACCGAAAAGATCGAGTTTAAGAAGCTTATCATGACTTAAAATCTCTATACTTTTCATGGTTCGGTCGGACACTGCAAGCTCCTCTAGTTCACGAAACTTTGAAACGAAACTCTTGAGCACATCTTTAGTCAACCTGGCCTTACACAAACTCAATCGATTGAGTGTCAACTCACACGCCGACAAATTGAACTCACACGACTTTTCGTATGTTCTAACTCCATCACACTTTGAAAACTTAAAAACCTGAAGTTGTTCCGCTACAATGTTTACCTCGGTAAGGTAACGGCAACATGTCAACTCAACTTTTTGGAGTCTATCGAGATTTGAAATACAATTTTTTGATGATAACCCGCGACATTTTATGAGCTTGAGAATCTTTATGGATCGACAATGGGAAATCAAATTCTCAATCATCTTGTCTTTCAAATTGACTTATCCTAGGGTTAGCTGAATCAAATTGGGAAGCTTCACGGTGTCACAATTCTTAATGTCACATTGGACAAATCTCAAACATGTGATTGTTTTCGAACAAAATACAATTTTAGGCAAGGGAAAATTAGGTTTCCATACATCAATCCAAAGCTCCATCACATTGGCCTCATCGACCAATTGATGCATCCACCGGTTCATGTGCGAGTCCCAACGGTCAGGATGGTAGGATTTGAGCACTAGCTTGAATTTGTGAATGCTGATCTTTTGTCGGAGAATTTTTTGTATAGAATCATCGACTCGATTCATGAAACGGTTCTCTTGATCTTGTCCCCTACATATTTCTCTTTTCGGGTTGATTTGGATGAAACTAAGAACCGGACGAGAGTCGAAGATGCTTCTCCATCTCTTGGAGAGAATTGCAGTTCGAGCAGCTTCTTTGGGTTTGAGAAACTTGAATATGTTATGGAGGATGTGTTCGTGCAATTGGGAGATCTGGTCCATTGTTGTTTTACCTTTCGTTGGTTTCTTGGACAGCAAGTTATTATAATTTTATGTATTTGTTTGAATGTTTTAATTGTTGAGAAGGACTTGAAAAAGGGAAGCCTATTAGGAAAAGGAAATTGTGTAGCTGTAGAAGACAATTTCAAAGTTAGGAAAGAAAAAGCTCAAATCAAATCCTAAACCTAGTTGGTTAGGGCTCATTGACTCAAACCCTATAGCCTTTCGTTTGCCTACTTTTATGATTAGAGCGGGCGATTCCGGCCCGAATTTGCAGTGACGGGTTTTTTCGCTCGAGTTAAAGGAGCTTAGTAGAATGTGTTGTTGTCTTGTCCACATGTTAAGATAGTTGTATTAGAAATGTTCTAAGTTGGGATGGAGCTAGAGGGTGAAGCTGGAGGCTTGAGAAGAACACTATTAAGCAGAGACCCTAGTGTGTGCCTGGGAAACTACCTAGGGCGTGAGGCTAAGAATCTACCGCAAGAGTATGCGAACCACATCTCGTTAAAGAGGACTCTAAATAGATTATAGAGAGAGAGTATGAAAATTGTGGGATCGTTTCTCCTACCAAGGAGATGAGTATTTGTACTTACAAACTAAACTCGTTACATGTCATCATGTAATTAACCAGTTTAATAATCGGATTTGGATTACCCGTTTCAACACGACCCACAAACACAAATTGACACCCCTAATTACGCATCAAGCAAATTCAAGATGCAAATCATTCCAAGAAAAATTTAGAGATGTTAATATTTATTCATAAGAATGTTATACTAGCAATACATTCAAGTGACTTATGACATTTCTTATTTTCATGCCCAAAGCTCTCGTCATGCCAATATATGAATATAAATGTTCTGATTTTCTCTATACACGATCTAAAATGCATTTCTCAGCAATCAAAATCCTCCGTATAAGTAAATCGCTACTGTTAGTGCATAACTAAGTTCACATTGCTCCGTGTTAGCGTTTCCCGGGATATGAAACTCAATGGCAAGCACTTCCCAAGACTTAAATCCCTAAAGCTTCGGATGCTATTTGTAAAAGAGGATCCAAGGCACTTGGTGCAAACTTTCTTGCAAAAAGGAAACAAAGCGAAGAAGGCTGGTTATTGTAAATGCATTTGTTACCTTCGAAAATCCGCTTGAAGAATTCCTCTTTGATATCGTTTTTCCCGAACGTGGCTGGGTGGGCTCCGCCCCTTGACCAGTCCACCCAATGAAGGCTCCGATTTGCCAAGAGGTGCGGGGACTCGATGGTCAGCATTGTTTGGAAGTAGTGCTCGTCCACGTAACATGCTGGTCTGCAAAACTGTTCGAACTTGGGGTAGTAAATGGTGTCCTTAACTATGTCAATGGCTAGTTTCCGGTTGACTTCAAACCACTGAGGACCTTTACGCCAATCGGTTAAGTTGACCTCGGGAGTCATGTTCGGATTGTATCGTCCCCTACCATATGGTCCTAGTTCATCGAATGAACCCATGAAGCTATACCGGGATCTTGAGATGTAGCGGTAGATGATACTGAAGTTTTGGAGAGGAATGCATGCCTCAGACAGGAGGATAAACCATTCATTTGAGATATCGAGCAACGCATTAGCTAGAAGCCTTCTCTCCGCATCGCACATACTCATCCGGCCCCACTCAGCAACCTGCACAAGGTAAAGCAGAGAAAACTAGATCGGTCATTGTTTGCAAATGATGAGAACATGTTGAACTAAAATACCCTTGAGCAGGTTACATGGAAAGTACAATCAAATATCAACATATGATCAAATAAGTTATACTGAGTACTCGGGTTTTACCATGGCCATGACTAAGCACCGCAAATGGCTAAATGAAGAGCCGAAAACACTAAAGGACAGAGAATGCCGAGGTTAAAGAATCAAATTCTCCGAAAATGTAAATGAAGTCTACAGCGTTTGCAACATAGACTACTAATAGTGTCGTATTTCGATTTCTAGAACTAAAACTTTTGTTTCGGTTATTAAACATAAATGACGGAACACAACCTCTTCTTTGTGTTAAGATTCACAAGTCTATGTTGTACCGTTTACTTTAACAATGGACAAAAACCATGAATAAGGACATACCAATTCAATGAATTGACGTGGGAGGCAGCATGGGATGCTTAATAAACTATCCCGAATTTGGGTTATTAACAGATACCTGTATCTATCTGTTATAAAAACCAACTAAAAGCTCCTAAGAGTACATCAATCAAAAGGTAAATATCGGGCTCACTTCACCATCAAATATAAAAACGCAACACTTGGTCGCAACCTAATTCTTCGTCCTTCAAATGCTAATAACTTGACAGAAATCATATGATGTAAACCAAATGTGAGTGAAAAAAACAGATCCTTATGAAAGCCGATATCAGCAAACTGCTCTACATGCAATACAACATAACATGTAATGCAGTAAAGTTCAAATCATTATATAAAAGCTTATTCAACAAAGACTTTTACCGGTAAAACAATCGTAAATGAAATATTATCCATGTTTGACAAATCAAACATAATTTGCTAATTAGAACTATTTAAAAAGATTCACAAAACAATTTGGCAATCTACACATTGCTAATTAGAACTTGGCAATACCTTGCTTGGGATTTGCCTCTTGTAGAAGACCGATGAAGCAGGAAAGTCGGGGACATACGATGGCAGTGAATGAATATATATGGAATAAAACTCCTCATGACCCTTGAAAAACCTCTCCCAAAGTGGCGCCAATGGCAACGGCCCCTTTGTCAAGAACATGAATGCAATCTTCGGAACTCTCCCAAACGGATAATTTGGTATTTGCGGAGCGAACGAAGCCCGCCAAAGCAGCTCCGTGTCATTCATGGCGTGTAACAGGTTCACCGGAGGCTTCACCCATCTGTCTACACTGATTACCTCTTCAAAGCAAGGCCGGATTGTGGAAGGTGCTACGAAAGCAAAATCCTTAACCCCAAAATACTTTATCATAAACATGCTAACAATCGATAACCCGAGACCCATAGCTAAAAATGCAACAAAAACCTTAAGAAATCTCAATGGCAAAACCCTATGCTGATTACTTCTAACTGTAGCAGAAAGGTCCTTGCCTTCCTCCAATGACATTGTCTTGGATTGCATAATCTCAACTTCAATTAAATCTATCCAAAAACCCAATTCCTCTACAACTCTCAACAATCCAGCAAATTCAAATTCAAGGGTGTTGGGTTCTCATAAGTGAAGAATCTGAGAACACCCTCTTTGAATCAATAATCAAAAACAAAACTTTACCATATGGGCAACAAAAACAAACCCAAAACCAAATCAATCACTCAATTTCACAAACTGGGTATGCTCCAAAAACAATCAAATTGAGATAATTTGAAGCCAAAACAGAAGCTTTCTCAGGAAGAGAAGCTCAGGTTATATTAAAAAGTATGGAAACAACCTGAAACCATAAATCAATCTGATTATTGGGAGCTATGGAGGAACAAAAAAAAATACAGTTTTTCAGATCGATTCTGACCTGAGTTCCTCAAATCTTGAATTGACCCAACTTTTTTGTGGGAGAGATGAGATATGGGTTTTGATGATGGCTCGAAATTGGTACCAAATCTGTGAGTTTTGAAATTTAGTAGCTGGAGAGAGAGAGAGAGGGTGACAACAATTGCAACAAAGAAACAGTTTAGGAACGGCAAAACCTAGGACGGTTTGTGAATTGTTTGTGGGTTGTTGTCTGTTCCCAGATCTTTGGGCTTGTTGTTGTGTCTTGAAGGAGTCAATGGGCTCTTTTGTCTAACGTAACCTATGTTTTTATAACAACAAAATTAATGTATTTTTCGTTTCAGTCACTTTCAGTTATTGGTTAACAGAAAAAAAATCTTCAGCAGTTTTAAAAAGATTCCTTTTTAACTATCTATTTTACTCTAAATTTAATTAATTTGATTTTTGTTTTAATTATGTTTTCAAATTATCGTGGTGTTTCAATTTGGTCTCCGAATTATATTAAATGGTTTCAAATTGAATCAATCTATATTTGTGTCGTCTAATTAGACTAACGTGTCAATTTTTTTTTGGGACAAATTTTGTTCACGTGAAAAAAAAATATGTTTTGTCTAATGTAACTTATGTTTTTATTCTAATTAGTGTATAATGTTTCTAAAGATTAACAAAAGAGTTGTTTACCAATATTTTTGGGAAATTGAAATTTGAATAATTAACGTACGTTTAATTCAATGAAATATATGTTTTTTCCAATGTAACGTATATATGTTTTTTTAATAAAATTAGTGTAATTTTGTTTCGGTTACTTTTATTAAACTTAACAAAAACAATTTGTTTATATATATTCTAAATTGGACAAGAGAACAATAGTAAGTGAACTGAAGTTAGTCAACTCGATAAAAAAATGACATTTTATCATAACTATTCATACATATTTTAATGGACATGTTTTTTTTTTTTTTCGGGTACATTTTAATGGACATGTTAATGTAAGTGATCCCTTAAATTTAAAATAGTGTTTGCATTTAATTTTTTTGAAATGAGTACGATCTCATTTCAAAATTCCTCTTTTCTAGCATTTGAATCAATAGAAAGCCTCTTTATCTTTAATGATCAAATTGTCATATAAAACAATTATAAAGAATGTACGTTAATTCTTCAATAAATGTCCTTAAAAAAAATCTTCAATAAAGGTCAATCTCATCCTTGAAAATAAAATACTCATAATTCAAATACTATAAAGAGAAATTGGTAGCAGTTGAGGAAAAGCTCATTTATAATTTATGGGTACCCTTAATTTTTGTTTTAATTTACTCTCTTCGTATTGTTCCAATTTGATCCTGAATTATGTTATTTTGTTTCAACTTGGTCCAATTATCAATGACGTTAAAGATGTAACACAATTCGGTCCCTCAATTATACAATTCCACTTCATTATAATCTCATTCACAAAATATATACACACACATGCATATATATATGTGAGCCAAAATATTTTTATTTAGCCAAACCAATAAAATGATTACATCACCAAGTGAATTTGTAAAAACAAAACGAGTCGCTAAATTTCAGATTTTTACTGAGTCATCATAGTTGAAACCAAAAACTAATGGGCTAAATCCAGCAACAATCTTCATTTTGAATACAGGAACAAATTAACACTTTTCACTAAAATTATACTACTAATTTGAAAGCTTAATTGTGGATTGAGTACAGGAACAATCTGCATTTTGAGATCCTAAAACAATTAACTATACAATTCACAAGAAGCAAACAGAAAATAAATTTCATAAACACACCAAAATGTAATTGAAAACTCATAATATTGGATCATTCATATGGCAAAATTAGTTTCGACAATACATCATGATTAACACAATTGTAATCAATGCTTCAGTCTAAATCCAGTAACAAGAAATTAAAACACGACTCAAATGCTAATCTCATGTATCCTCACCCGACCATCTACGATGTTCAAAATTCGCCACCTTACTTCTCTGATGAGTTGGGTCCTCGCTTCTTGCCAAAGCCAACAACTGTATAAAACAAAGTGACACAATCATTAGAACTGAAGTGATACAACATTGTGAACTTGTGTTAAAAGTTTATGTTATGTAACAAAGCCATCAACCATGCTTCTAGAAGTGACAAAATAATTGTACCATAAATGAAACAATGTAGTAAAATTATCATTCCAAAGATAGAACATGACACCAACAATTGGTCTCAATACGCGAAATAACACAAAATAGCATGTTTTGGCTCACTATGTGCATATTTGAGCATCCAACTCGTTTAATAATTGTGAAGTGTTTGTGTCGAGCCTCAAAAACACACACATGAATGATTAATCATGTTGTGACATGCCCAACAGGACAACACGCACAATCAAGTGTTGTAATTGTAAATTAATCTAAAGGTACATTGCTAAAAATAAAAGTTATTTTAAATAGGTTAAATCTGTTGGGGAGTGTTTGTCATGCCAACCTGCCATTCAGTTGTGTGTCATGTTCATGTTTAATATTTGAGAATGATTGTTAAATGTTTAGTGTTCGTGTGGCCCAAATAGCATACAGAATGAAAAGTGCACAAATTGTCAACTCTAAATAAAAGCACTGATTTAGCTAAAAATTTATTGTGCTGGTCTAGTCGTGCCAAACTGTCATTTAGTTGACTATGTTAAACATGACGCGTTCATGTTTAATATTTGAGCGTAATTGTTGAACGTGATGTGTCGTCCAGTATAGCATACAGTCTACATTCAACACGACACGAACACGGTATACACAAATAGTCAACTCTATATAAAAGGATTGATTAAACTAAAATTTATACAGAAGCTCACTTTCTTATCAAGAATATCGCAACCAATGTCAAACAAATAACTCAAGATTAAGTACTACTTGCACAAGTTAAATTAAGTGATTCATTCATGTCAAAACCATTTTGTGTAGAAACAGATCAAGGCTACAAAACTACATGGACCAACACACGGGAAGCATCAGAAATAGCAACGACCGTAACGTCATCCATTAATCACTAATGCAGTGACGCAAACTTATTCCAACTGATATTCAAATAGCTCCTCTAAACAATTGTAAAAAATTAGTAGTGAAAAGAACTGAGATTATCACTAGGGGAGACCTTCAATTCCCTCATTTAAAACCAGAAAACAAACAGTTTCAAGTCAAGTAAAAATTAGGTCAGAGGATACTCAAAAGGGGTCTTTGACATTCCAAAAGGCCAGAAGATCATTGTTGATCACTAGTTGCAACAAACATACACTCATTGCATAGATTATAGAACAGTAGCGAACATTGTGCAGTTGCCAATCAATCAAAGCATTTAAATATTCAAATACTATCAACCATACATGTAATAGAAAACATCACTAAAGTCCCTAAAAGTCACAAATCCATACATACAAACAAAGACATAAATTATACACACAAAAAAACAGAACCAACAGCAAGAAACGCACACTCCTTGCATCCCATAATAATGTGCATACACTTCTTACTTTTATCCCTCTTTTTGCAAAAATTATGGACAATTAGATTAATACTAAACTTTCCTTTCTTTAACATGACTTCATAACAAAGACAAAGGCTCTAATTATCTAATCTTTTAAGGACATAACCATTAATTCATGCATAACTTAGAGAACAAGAAGTCACAGCCAAGCTATTAATAGCTCTTAGACTCAAGCCAGGACACGAATGAAATGGATCTGGGCTGCTCTGCACTTACAAAATCATTGGCAAGATTTCTTTTTTCTCAACTAGTGAGCATAACTAATAGTTCAAGCATTTGGGTATCAAAATTTTCAAGTTCACAAGCTAAAAAATTGCTTACATACAGTAATGAACACTATATGCTTGTCCAGCAAGCAAATCAGCTATACATACAAAATGGGAGATCAAGAAATGAACCGACAAATCAGACCCCAATAAGCTAAAACACAAGTACCCAAATATCATTTTATGTATGTATACAGAAACACATACCGGCGGTGACAAATCGGCGATTGTACTGCATGCGCTTGTGAGCGCGTCCTCTGGGCTTCTTCTTCTTGTCCTGCTTCGCGACCTTCGGGGTCTGCCCTCTCACCTTCCCTGCACGCGCGAGCGAACCGTGTACCTTACCTGAAACACAACCAGCACCACACAGTTAAAGCTCACTCTCAAAACTCCACAAAACATGAAAATCCAAGCAAAAAGGTACGATTTTTGTGAGTTACAGTTCATGAGATTTACCCATGGCGACTGTAGAAGCTTCTTCTTCGTCTCGATCTCGCTCGTCGGAGAGAAACTGTCTTCTCTTTCAACAGTCGGTGGCGCGAAGCTTGAGAGGCTAGGGTTTGCTTTGTGGTGACGATGAGTTATTTATTGGTTGGTTCATCTCAAAATCAACGGCTGAGAATGACTCTTTTGGTGTAACGAAAACGGTGCCGTTTGCTCTCTGAATGCTTAGGACAATAATTTACTATCTTATTTTAGTTCGTGACTTGACATAAACACGATGAGACACAAGTTTAAAATTGTTTTTGTTCAACTTAATCATGTTTGTGGTGTGTTGTTATTGATCAACTTAACTCGTTCAATTATTCAGGGCTGGATGTCATCACTACTCTAACTTGACTATAAGTTGTAAAAAGTTCGAGCTGATAAGAAGCGATAAACATATTTTGTATTTATTTACCGACCTTATTCAATTCGATCTAATCTTATCTATATTCTGATTAGGCTTATCCCAAGAAAAAACAAAGTACAGTTTGAGTTACACATTCAACCTAAATCCGAAATAAATGACATAGAATCTGAATTGTCACATCTACTCTATTTGGCACCTTTCGCTAAAGATAGCCTGAATTAGCGGGCACCCGGCCTATAAACCGAAATCCTGGGAGACATTGTCAATCCGACCTAAAACTCAAATTGTTGTATGTATATACATACATGTAATGACTAAAATGCCCTTATATCTCTCCCCCAAACCTACCGTAATCCACTCCTTCCCTCCAATTCACAGTCTCGCGCACACACACTAACAATGGCGACACTTCATGGCCACAGCTTCAGGCACCTGACAATTTCTCAGCCATGGTTCGGGAAGCTTCGATACGCTTCTGCTGTAGCTTCTATGTCTACTTCCTCCGCCGAAGACTCGCCTCCGCAAACGCAGCCCAAGAGCAAACCAGCTTCGTATTTCCCCAAGAAAAACCAAACCTTGGAATTGGTCTGCGAGAGCTTGGCGTTCAAAGGGAAGGGCGTGTGCAAGGTTTCGGAAACTGGGTTCGTCTTCATGTGCAACGGCGCACTTCCCGGCGAGCGCTTCATTGGTCGCGTCACTCGCACTAAGGGAAATTACGCTGAGGTTCGGTAATCGTGACTGTCTTCTGAAGTTTTCTATTCTGATACCTTGGTTTTGTTTGGTTGGTGAGAAAATTTGAGGAAATGGGAGGTAAAGGACAGGGATTGCTGTTTTGGGTGCTATGAAAAAAATTCAAAATTGAGTCTTTTTTTAATTCAAGCTCTTCTTTTTAAGGGAAAAAAGAGAGTGAAGACTAACATAGCTTATTGCTTCAGTATTCTAGTTGAGTTATGTGTGTGATAAAGCTGACAATTCGTGCTGACACGACACCAAATAAGCTTGTTTGTGCTAACTAATTTTGTAAACTTGTCATGTTCATGTGATTAATTATTCCTCTTGTGACATGCATGACATGCCCAACACACATACTTAAGGGTTATAATAGTAGATTAAACTCCCAAACTCTAGCTATTCATATTGTTTAAATGATTTTTGTATGTTAGTAAACATAGTTGTGTTAAATATTATAAATAGGTTAAATTCATGATATTTAACCATGTTTGACTGTGACTGTTATTAGGTTTTTTACCTGGAAACAACAACTGTGTCGTGCCAAGTGTGTTGGAAGTGTTGTGTCAAACTCGTTGGCATTGCTGTGCATAACGATGTTTTGGGTGCTAGAGAAAAAGTTCAAAATTGAGTCTTTTGAAGTTTAAGCCGTTATTATGATTGGGAAACAAAATGAGTGAAGACTATTATAGTTATTGTTTTATGATTCTAGTTGACTTCTGTGTTGCTGATGAATCTGATGGGAAGAAATTTTAGTTTTGAGCTGGTTTATGATGTTTTTTTTTATAACAAAAAGTTGATGATGTTATGCAATATATACATATATATATTTCTATATCGGTACTATCTTTGTGATTTTCTAGTTTGATACCAGTATGTTGGGTTTGTTTGGTTGATAAGAAAATTTGAGAAAATGATAGGTATAGGAAAGGTAATATTTTATTAGGTGCTACAAAAAAGGTTCACAACTGAGACTTTTTAAGTTTAAGCTGTTATTATGAAGAAAAAAAAGTGAAGATTAATATAGTTTTTGCTTTCTGATTTTAGTTGAGTTCTGTGTTTGCCGAAGAATGATGTGAAGGATAAAGAAATGAAATTTTAGTTTTAGCCTGAGTTCTATGTAAAGCTTTTATGCTTGATGCTACGGCTTTTTAATATTTAGTAGTTTTCTTAGTTTTGTTGTATGTTATGATTTACAGGCAGTATATAACTACATGTACAGGGATTTGTGATGTTGATTTTCCTTGTATAACATGAAGGTGGCCAAGGTGAAGACACTATCTCCTCATTTCAACTCAGTGGAGGCGCCATGTAAATATGCTAGGGATTGCGGAGGTTGCAAGACACAAAGCTTATCATATGAGGCTCAGGTTAGGGCTAAGGAACAACAAGTTCGGGATTTGGTAATACATGTTGGGAAATTCACTGATAAAGATCCGGAGTTTGCTAGCATCATGAAGCCCATTGTTCCTTGTGATATACAGTTTAATTACAGAAACAAGGTCAGTGCTTAATGCAAACTTTCCATAACTCGATGCATTATGTTATCCAAGTGACGTAACTAAATTGATTGAAAAGAGAGAAGTTCTTAGCTGCTAGTTTGTTGCTTCTGCAGATGGAGTTCTCATTTGGTAGTAAAAGATGGTTGCCTAAAGAGAGGTTGCAAGAGAAGTTCGTTGGTACCGATAACTATGCGTTGGGACTGCATGCTCCTGGCTTTTTTGATAAAGTTCTGAATGTGGACAAGTGTTTATTACAAAGTGAGCCCGCCAATTTGGTAAGTTGCTTTTCATTTTGATTATTGAAGACCTGCGTATTTCGTATGTAAAGAAGATGCATAAAATTAGCTTTTGCATCAACTTGGTTGTTCAATGTAGGATTTAGGAGTAAAAACTCATGTTGTGTGGGACCCAACACATAAAGTTATATCTGTATATATGAAAAACCGTTGTCTAAATGTTCACCACCAATGTTACTTTAGGAGTGGATTCCAAAGTCTTCATTTGCTTATAACTTGGTAAATTCTCAAATGCTCTTCATTGGAGGACATAAGATTGCCATCATTTTTAACTTTGAGTAGAAAATTACCATCATACTAGTGACCTTTAGAAATTTGTGATGCATCCAAAGTCAAAGAGTAAGAGTTGTCTATTCTTTAGTCTTTATCCAGAAGGAAAGAATTTTAATTACTAAGATCCCTCGCAATACGGTTAAGATTTTTCCACTTCACCAAGTATATTCCCTTTATTCCAAAATGAGTGTCCATTTTTCCATTTTTGTAAAGATTAAGAATAAGATAGTTAAGATTGATACTTCCTCTTTATATTCCCATGTGTTCTTATTGTAACAGTTCTAACTAACTTATCTTAGGGATGTTGTTGGTTACTCATGCATAACTAACTAATCAAAAAAGCAAAGTGAACACTCATTCTGAGACAATTTTTTTTATATAGAGAAAGTAACACTTATTATGAGATAGAGGAAGTAGTATTTTGAAACAAGTTCTAAGCCGATGAGCTTTATTTGTGCTTGTTGTTGTATGGACCATAACTCACAAGCACTATGACCATAAGGATCTTTTTTTTTTTTTTTTGGTTTTATCTTATTTAATAAGTTATACTATGTTCTACATCTTTTCTTAGTGTACTATGAGATTCTTTTCTCACTCCAGAGTCATTCTCATGACCAAAAAGTTCTAATACTTTAGTTATTTCACTTGAATTATTATTGGCTGCATATTTTAGTTGCATGACCTTCCCCATACCCCACAAAGGTGGGAGCATCGGGCACTGGGCTGCTTTTCATGGTGTTCAATGCATATTTGAAAGCTCTAATCTACTTTTCTTACATGCATGTTCTGTTTTATAGGTTCTCTCAGTAGTCCAAGACTGTTGGAGAGATCCACAGTTGAAACTTTCTCCTTATGATGTCTACTCCCATGAAGGATTTTTTAAGCACCTAATGCTTAGAAGTGGAAGGTACTTGTACTTCAGTTTGTCTTGTTTTGTCAAGGTACTTAAAGGAATATTCAAGAAACCAAAAACATTACTTCTTCCGTCCAAAAATTAGTGTTTATTTTCCTTTTTGAGAAAAAATTAAGGAAAAGGTAGTTGGTCAAGTATATTTCCTCTTGTATGCTCATGGACATGTGTTGTAATAAACATAAAGGATATTAATTAACTTGTTATAGGGATATTATTGGTAATTCAGACATAACTATCTTCCTAGAAAGAGAGAGGACAATCATTTTGGGATTAGGGAGTACCTCACTTTCCCTTTTTAGATGATATGATGTGGGATTTAAATTTGTGATAACTTTATTTGAGGAATAGGTGTTAATTCATGAGTATGGTGTTGCTATGGATTGAGGAACACTCATCATGTATATGTACATGCATGTTTTCACAGCTTTTGTTTCTTCTTGAACCCATCTTAATTTTCAAAACTTCGACAACAACAAAAATTCAGCTAACTTCATCTTCACTACCTTCAAAGTCGGTTATTTTTCATGTTTCATTTCAGGGATGTAACAACTGGTCTTCCTGAACTTATGGTTAATTTTGTGACCTCATCTTACAAGCCAGAGCTGCTGCAGCCCCTTGTTGAGAAAATCTCTGCCATTCCTGAAGTGGTTCGTGTTGTTGCCGTTGTGGATATTGCTGTTTTTGTTGTCATTTCCAATAGGTTATCATCGTGATTAAATTATTCTGATGTCCAATAGGCAAGCATCGTGAATAATGTAAATACATCAACTGGAAACACAGCCATTGGGGAAAAGGAATACACTTTGTACGGTAAATCTGCTATCATGGAGACCTTGAGAGGCCTTACTTTTCAGATTTCGGCCAACTCGTTCTTCCAGACAAATACATATCAGGTAAGCTAGGATACAGAAATTTGATTTGTTGTCAACCCATGCTTGTTTCCATACTCATACAAAGAACTGCTAATTTGGGCCTATATCCCAGGCACTTGAAATCCAGCCCGCATAGGCCCTATTAGTTTTCGGGTCAGGTCAGGTTTGCTCAGTAGAAGTGAGGATCGAGTATAGCAACCCACACATTTTCTATGTAAAATCCTTGACCCGAAACCCGCATGATCCTGAACTTCCATGTGGGTCGGGTAGGGATCAGGTCTTTTCAACCCAAAACCCGAATTGACAGCTCTAGTCATTCATCAATCTTTTGGTTAAGATTTTTGATAACTACAGAGGATTTATACCGCAATTTACACTGTTCAGGCCGAGGTTCTGTATAAACTTGTAGGAGATTGTGCTAGTCTCAAAGGAGATGGCTCGGAAATTATTCTTGACCTATTTTGTGGAACCGGCACCATAGGTTTGACGCTTGCCAAAAGGTACACTCCAATTGTTTGATTCCGCATTTAAGATATTACTAATCTAACATCATATTTGCCTCTTTTGGGTTTATCTTTTTCAGAGTCAAGCATGTTTATGGCTATGAAGTAGTTCCACAGGCCATTGCCGATGCTTGCCTGAATGCCGAGCTAAATGGAATCTCTAATGCCACATTTGTTCAAGGCGATCTTAATAAAATTGATGAAAAATTTGGCAGCGACTTTCCTAAGCCCGACGTAGTCATCATAGGTAATCTTCTTATTGAACTTTTTACCAACTTAAGAACTGGAATTTGATCATAATTTCCAAAATAACTGTCGACTAGAGTTGTCAATTTAGACCTAAACTCAGATGCACCCGCTGTCCAACCTATTTTTCTCGGATTTGGGTCACATAAAATAGGCCCGATTAGTTTTGGGTCGGGTTAGGTCTTTTCGAACCAAACTGGAAAAAACTTTATCCGAAATCCAAACTACCAGCTTTACTCAAAACATGTTTCTACGAGTGTCTTTACAGTTCAGGCAGTAAATTTTGTTTCTTTCCAGTCATGTTTGTCTCTTCTCACCCAATCTTTAGTCCTTTGTCCCTCTTGTCCCTTTCATTTCCTTTTTTTAAACTTCCATTGTTAAATTGATTTTACGAGCCTTTTCCATAGTGTTTGTTGGACCTGTTTTTGTTTTAGCCTATCTTTCTCTGTTAGAACAGCCTTGTAGTGTATAATCAGTTACTTTAGCATGCTTTACAAATATAAGTTATACTGTTGTATAAAGAGTCTTGATGAAAATGTGTTCCTTTTCTTCGGCATATACCACAATAGAAGATTGTGTGGTGCTTTTGAAACATTTATATGGCTTGAAATGTGTCCCACGACATATTTAATTATGCATTTCTTCTACTTATTTTGTTTATTGGGAATAATTATTGAACATGAAATGGCGGGTATCAAAATGCTGTGCTGAAATAACACGAGAAACTGTTTTTTATGTGTATCCTGATGGAGAAAACCTGTTGAATCTATGCACTTTTTTTTGTGTGTCAAACATCAGATCCGAATCGTCCAGGACTGCACATGAAGTTGATCAAATATTTGCTAAAGCTTAAGGCCCCACGGATTGTTTACGTATCATGCAATCCCGCGACATGTGCACGTGACCTTGATTACCTTTGTCATGGCGTGGTATGCATCAATCCGAAACTAAGTTCCGATTTCCTTTTATCACCATCTTCACTTGTGAAAACTATCTTGATGCAGGCTGAGCAAAATATCGAAGGATGCTACGAACTGAAAAGCTTACAGCCAGTCGACATGTTCCCTCACACTCCACATATTGAATGTGTATGCTTGTTAGAGCTCTGCTGATAGTTTGTTCCAAGGTTTGGGTGCTCCTCGGAGCAGAGGCATTTTCCAGGTTGGCCAAGAAAACTAGTCAATGTAAGGTCTAATCTTCTCGTGTTACCGCATTGATTTTCGCTCTCGCCGGTTAAGTTTAGTAGGTTTGGAAGAGAATGCATTATCAGAAGTCTGCAAGTGCTGGCATTTCAATGTGCATGCAATCAAGCAGCTTTTGGACTCATAAAATGTTTGTATAGAGAAGATAAAAACAAGGACTCACTTTTGTGTTCTGATAATGAATTTGTACTAGTTTTGAGAAATTAGATGATAGGCTTAGTAGTTGCCTCTATGGGCCAAAAATTTGTAAGCTAATATTGGATTCACATTTGTAGTTTTGATAATGACAAGCTATAAATAGAGATTGTTTTGAGTTCTGATAAGCTGAACAGCCTGAATCAATGCTCTGTCTGGTATGCAATGTTTTAAAAGTGGAATAGCTAGGTATGATGATTTAGGGGTATGGATGATTGGATCCGGAAAGATAAAGAACCACCCGGTTATTGTCAAATCATTCGGTTGGATCCCGGTCCAAAAATTACCAGATCACCAATCAAGCCAACACTGATTTTGACTATACCTAGCAATATGGGACGATGGCCAAATGGGCCGGTGCCAAAAATGAACAAATTTGAGTTTGAGCACTTTATTTCGGCTTTCAGAGGAGAGAGAGAGAGAGAGATATGCACGACAGAGGGTTTGAACATAGAAGTAGTCGAGTGTAGTGAAAAATTAATTTGGTAGTCATATGTTTGTGGGCAAATCCTTATATTGATCTGGTTGAGTTAGTCCAATTTTTAAATCATGGGTTGAGTGTGATCCAAGCAAACAAAAACCCTAATAATGTGTAAAAACATAGCAACTTGTATTTTTTTTACCTTTGATAATACATATATGGAGGTAAGTAACAAGTAACAACAAAGTGATGATGCACTTTTGAACTATATTCACAAATGCAGAAACATCAGAGACACTCTTTTGCTTGTTACAAGATACACAAGTTTACTATATCAGACACTAATCAAATTGTTTCCTTTCTTCTTGTATAAACTGAAAAATACGAGCTGCAGATTCGTTTGCTGACCTGGGATTGTGAGGAACAACCTTGATCACCCTCGCCTGTGGTGGCTCACTGACCGGAGGAGGCTCAGCATTCAGATCAGACTCCATGGGAAAGAGAGGGAGCTCTTCCCCATTGACCCTCAAAGAAGGACTACTTGCTGTGCTACCTTGCACTTCACTTTCCTTCGATGCTCTCTTCCTTGCGGTGCAAGAAACTGCCCGGCTCATCTGGCTTGACATGTTGCATGAGTTGATGTGCACATTTGGCAGCTGATTTTCATTTTCGTGCCCTGATTGCGCCTTAGCGAAGGGGCTGATCACCTGCTCAACAGCTGAACCAGAGGCGGACGGGTTCAGGACATGCATGCCATATGGCGGGAAGTAGGCCGGATTCATAGGAGAAGCGCCGGGGAGAATTCCAATCCCACCATAACCCGGGTTCAAGAACTCTCCATTTCTTGCAGTTGGGTTCATGGGATCATAGTTCCCGTAAAGCGGGGTCATGAAGCTAGGATTCGGAGGGGCTGCTCCAGTATAGGGCTTGTAGACGAATCCCTCGGAAGGGGACATTATGGGAACTAGCCATTGGTTTCCTGGCGGCGGGTGGATATACCATGGAGATGTCTTGGCATTGGGAGTAAGAGGCGGCGGCGGCGGAGGTACTGGTACTGGTTGAGTTCCCGAGTAAGGCGTGTAAAATGACCGGGCAAACCCTTTACTGATATCCTCGTTCACAGGAGGAAGCGGGATCTTTGCAAATGCACTCTCGCTCCTACATTCAGTTTCAGCATTAGGCTTCTGAGAGTCGTTTCTTGGTTTGACAAAAACGGGACAAGGTTCTAAGACGGACTCAGATGACAACTTCTTCGCTAGAGATCCTTTCGAGGAAGACTTCCCCAAAGATAGGCTATCTTCAAGCAGCAAGTTTGGCGACCCCGCGATCAGTTTTTGAACCTGTTTCAATATTAAGAAAAATCGAGAAGTCAAGAACTCATGCATCGTTGCAGAAAAATGCCCAGATTGAGCAAAGATTCTAGCAGCTTACCTTTACTAGTCTGTGCAGCTCAAAGACTTGCACTGCAAAAACTCTTTGTTGACTGAAAAAAATTATACGTGTTAGTCAGATCAAGCATTAGCTAATACGTAATCAAGAAAGGAACTCAATATCAGCAAAGAAAAAGGTTGGATGTCTTCTTAAGATCTAAGGTAGCATTTGGATTCCCATTCACATTATTGATTCTCATTCGCGAACAAAACATCTAATCCAAACGCTACTAAGATATATGTTGCAAGAAAGCATGGAAATGTATGAGAAAAAGGACTAAAGCAACTGGGGCACAAAGCTTTTGATCCCTTAATATTTGGAATCTGAGCATGAAAAGGTAACAAACCATGGGCAAGAACACATTTGTTTTGCAGATTTTTTTTTCTTTCAAAATTTGCCCGTTTTGTAGAACGAAATGAGGACTAATATGATGCAATGTTCACATATTACAAGATTTATGCAACCTGTTTAACAAGCGGATCCTATGATTATTATGCTAGTAAGTTGCAGAAAATGTAAAAAGCGATTGCCAGAAAGAGAAACGTACTTGACAATAGCTCTTCGGGCTTTCCAAAAATGTTTCTCTCCTATAACTCCCACGACATCATCGGGAGATATATCCAAAACAGATACCGAGTCCACCACTGAAGAATTCGAGATACCATTATCTTTGTCCGCCTCTCTACCTTGTAAAGATCCACATTTCTTGTCTTCGCGACACTCAGTGCCGTTTACAAGCCTGTTGTGACCTGTACTTCCTCCAACTGACGGCCTTGAGCACGTCTCACTTACCACCTTCGAAGCATTTTCCCTCACCATACCTTTCAGGGAAACCTCCAAAATGTTCGTTTTATCTCTCAGTTCCACAGACTCTTGAAATAAACGTGCATCAGTTCCCTGTTGTTTGTTTACAGTTTCCAGTAAGCTTCTATGTTTTGGATCTGAAGATCCATGTGCTCGCTTCAATGAACTGGAACTCCTATCTTTAGTTGAAAAGATTGGAGACGAATCCACCAAAGCCTTATCTCCAATTAAGGAACCAGACCTTTCAAGAGGGTCTTGCCGGGTCTGGCACACTTTAGAGCTCTCTCCAGTTCCTTTCAAATGTTTTCCTGCATCCTGAAATTGCACTGAAGAGCTCCTGCAAAAAAGAGGGAATTGTTGTTCCCGATCTTTCCCGGGCTGAGTACTATTAGTACAATGTGAAGCTACACCAGATCGAGCAAATGTAGGAGCTGTAACAACATCCTCGCCGCCATGCTTCTTAAGGGAAGAGTTCCTAAAGTTGGAAAAATTTGGGGGTTGAAATGAATGGCTTTTGGAGATCGGTTGCAATGGCCTCGTGGCATTTATGCTTTTTGGATAGTCTGTTGGTTTCTTGGAATCGTGACTCGCTATCTTGCTGTTCAAGTTAGCCCCGGACGAAGAATAAGAATGGAGCTTCTCTGTAGAATGAGAAGGCGCCGGAGAATTGCAGAATGGGGTGAATGGACTTCTTTCCCGGCAACCACCCTGCAATTTTTTAGCAACTCATTTCAGTCCAAAACAACATAAAAGTAGCACAGAAGTAAGCAATTGACACACACATGCAGTATAGCCAGTTTTCTATGGAATCTATATTGGTACATGGAACTGAAACTTCCGAAATATGCTATTCTTAGACCTCAAACAATCAAATTAACGATATCCAAAACTACTCAAATCCATAATCAACTAATTTATGATAAGAGACATCGATCCTCCCAAACCAAATAACAAGATTGGTAAATTCATAAGATCCACCGTGCAATAACAAACCAATTATTCCAAATTAAAGAGCATAAAAAACAGTCAAGCTATTTCCAAAACAATGTAGGGGTCGAGTACATGAATCCCTCGTCTAATCTTCAATTGAAGCTACCCCATCTCTTGCTCGAATAACCTAATTGATAATCTTAACGTTCTTAGTGTTACTATAGTTCCATCTAAAAGGGTACGTGAATGCTAATTTTGCCAATTATGGCTTCTAAGAGACACCGGTCTTCCCAAACCAAAATAACAAGATCATTAAATCATAAGATGCATCATGAAATAACAAACCCATAATTCCAAACTAAAGCGCGTACAACAACATCCAAGCCATTTCTCAAAAAATGTTGGGGTTGGCTGCGTGAATCCTAAACCAAAAATCTTGGGAATCCTCTACTCATATTCTCCTCCTAAGCTCCATTCTATCTAGCGTTATCTATTCTATTAATCTAAGCGTTATCATGTACATCCTCACTATTTTTTCCCATGTTAACTTAGGCCCCCTACCCCTACCCTTTCATATTCTTCTAACCGGGTTGTTACCTTTCCTTGCGTGGTCACTGATCTCCCTATAGAGCTCATAAGATGCACCGTGTAATAACAAACCCATAATCCAATACTAAAGGGAATAAAACAATATCCAAACCATTTCCCGAACAATATTGGGGTCAACTACATGCATGAATCCTTAAGCAAAACTCTTGAGAATCCTCTACTCGTACTCTCCTCTGTGATATTGTGAATGCAAAATATCTTAATTATGCACGTGAAAGCCTAACAAAAAGGCAAAAGCCCACAGATTCTTGAACTCACATGTGTCGAAGATGATGTTGAAGGAACCAAGCCAGTGCCATTGCTGGGCGGACGAGGTAACGTGGAAGCTGATCCGGAGCCGAAGCGTTGTGAAGGAATGCTAAGCTGTTCATAGAGAGCCATTTTGTTCCTAGGAGGTGCCCTTGGCCCTCCTCTCTCTGTGTCATTCACGTGAAGCCTAGGAAACATGGGACTAATCACCTTCTCCTCATCTCTCCCTCCCTTCATACTCCCAAATTAAACCTCTAATTTTCACCAAAATTTGCAGCAAGATCTCAATCCCATCACACACACAAAACTAAATGCCACAACCCACTACATGAAGAACAGATCTTTTCACTGGGGACTTTAATCAAACACCTTGAGAGCACGTACACTCATGAAGCCACAATCATGTGTTTGCAAGAAACCAAGTGCCCAACACCAAACCCACAAACAAAAAAACAGATCAAATTCACATCTTAGAAGTATATGCCACAACCCACTTCATAAAAACACAGATCTTTTCAGTTTTCACAGGGGACTTCAATCAAACACCTGGAGAGCACATGCCACAATCATGTTTTTTTGCAAGAAACCAAGAACATAACACCAAACCCACATCACAATTTCAATGCCCAGACACAAAACCACAAGAACAACAACAAAAAACAGATCAAATTGTTGTGAGAAAGCACTGACTATTCACATTCACAGCTCTACCCAGAAACAAACCAATCACCAACCTCCAAAATAAAATAAAAAACCAAACTTTCAGCTCAAAATGGTAAAGAAATGTAAAAGACTATAAAGCTAGATTCTGCTCCACAAAAGAAAAAAAGGATCTGATCAACAGAAAAAGAAGAAGAAGAAGAAGAGCAACGAAACCAACAAAAAGCTTATAGAGATGTGAATGTGTTGTGTTTGTGGGGTCACCGATGGACCCAAGTGGATAAAATTAGAATCCACTTTTAAACCACGACCAAGATGACGCCACGTCGGACCGGACCCGCGGTGACGTGGGCCCAGGTGGACACGTGTCGAGATCGCAGCGGCGAACAATCTTGTGTTGTTCTCGTAGCCACATGTTGTTCTGTGCCTATCTTTAGCGAAAAATCCGTCACAGATCATCCGTTCGACGATCCAGTGTTGTTTCTTGTACGGACCAGTTCTGGTTCCGAATTTTGCACGCGCGGAGACGGAGCGTTTGCGGCACGGACCGGTTGTGGAGCGCGTGGGTTGCACCGAGGGGTTGGGAGAGTGTGGGTGGTGCTTCAGTACGTGGAACTAGGCTTTTCCCGATTTAGATGGAAAGATTGTGTTGTTTATGTGTGTAACTCAAGATTTAGTACTAAATTGAGCACACGTGTACATCTTATCCTGTACTAAATTGGGTAATTTGGGAAAGTGGATAAGGTACTGACACGTGGATCTTTGTACTTAGCCAGCTGGATGACATGCTGGCATGATGATGTGTCATTTGGGCTGACACGTGGTTCCAGCTAAGCAATATGAAATTTTCCTAAACTCCTAATATAATAAGAATATCACCCGGGTGTAAACGAGCCGCTCGAACTCGTCTCACTATATTTGAAATGAATATATTATCTGAGCTCGGCTTGACTCTTTTGTTGCCATATAAATTATTATTTGGAATGATTGTCCATAACGATTTCAATTTATTTGTTTCGACATCTAAAATTGAACTATTTGTTATTAATTCATTTCAATAAATATTTTATCACATTATCACTAACTATATGTAGAAATATCACAACTTTATGAACTTAATTTCAATGCAAATCGTTCTGTTTAATCTTGATAAAATATAATTCAATGTACAATATTGACTTGTTGGAGCCTTTTGAAACAAGTCGGATGACACGTTGGCAACATAATGACACATAACTCCATATGAACTATGTGGAGAGTAGGATGATTCGGGAAGATCAATGGTTTTAAGAGGTCAAAGAGAGTGAAATATTCTTGTCCTAACCAACTATAATTGGTTTTTAATGTTCCACAGTTAGCACATATTTAGGTGACTTAGTCAAGTGAAAGATCGACAAATAATCTTTGCAACAATTATTGTTATCCTTTAGTACACGGGATTTGTTCCTACGTATCAGATAAGATAGACTAACATATAATTAGATTGTCTAAGATTAGCAATATCCTAATTTCACGTTCTTTTGTAATATGACCTCATTGACATGATCTTTCTCAGATAAATCATATCAATATTTATTTTGTTATTGAAAATTATTGCATGAGAGTTACCTGATTGAGTCATATCTCATATAAAATGAGTAATTGAGAAGTGAAAACTATGAGCATATAAACAGAGTCGAAAATGAACTATAAAAAAAAAAATTGAGAATATTATTGTTGAGTGAAAATTTGTGTGTTTTATCTTTCGAATTTGGACTACACGTGAACTCTATTCAATGGAACATATTTTTTTAGCAATACTTTGTTGAGTATTATGATTGATGTTGAATAAAAGTTCGTAATTCAATCGGCCAATGAAAATTGGCATGTGCATCAACGTTCAACCATTTCTAAAGGTCAATTAATTTTGGATCGAGCCATACATTTCAAAAAGCAGTGTAATTATGGGCTTCCCAACTTGTCTCGAAAATAGTCGAACAAACAATATTCGTGAAAACATGTCAAAAGAAAAAGAAAAATGGAGGTAGCATTTGTCCCACACCACACCAATGTGACCAATCCCGTGCACTTATGGGGACTGGTCACATATTCCACACACAAACATTGTCACTGAATTAAAGCATGGTGATTTCATTGTTATCTCATCATGACATCATCTTCAACCGATCATGTAATTTCATATAAATATCCCATCAATCCAAATGATAATAGATATTTTTTCACATTTTGTACTCACGATTTCATTTTATCACAAATGTCTCCAAAGATTTTCTCAAACTCGTTTTACCTTGCATTTGATTGTACCTTATTCATCTTGACAAATGTATTTTTTTCTCACACTCAAGTCGATATTTATAACACAATCCACGATCTTCACTCTACGATGTGCTCTCGTTTCGACGCCCAGACTCAAGTGTTCAAGTATTTATCGTACGATACATAGACTCACAGTAGTGTTCGTTTTGGCATTGCCAAAAGAAGGGTCATCAACTACTTATTGCAACTATTGCACAATATATTTTGTATAGATTAATGTAACGGAACACATTAATTTTATTATTTAAATTTAGTCGAATCTTGTTCTAAAGTTGCGCGTGGATGTTGATGCATCGGACACGTATATTCTTCTGTTTTGTTCTTCCCACCTGCGAATACATGTATTTTGTCATGTAGCGTACAAGTGAGCATCCAGAGGAATGGAATTTTTCCAGGAAAACACTAGGAATCTGAGAGAGATGGACTGAGAATCATATTCATAGCATAATAAACAACATTCGAAGCATGTAACATCTGGTCTGATTATCGTTGTCTTGTTTTTTTCGCAGACAAAATTTGATCGGTCCGAGTTTGGAGATCTACAGACTGCAGGTGTGAACTTGAGCTCAGTCTTGTTCCAAAGTTCTAATTTTTAGCATATGATGGGCGTTTTTTATCTTCTGGGTCTTGATTGTGACCAGTTTTTGAGTGTGGGTTTTGCAATTTTTTGTAGGAAAATATAAAAAATGCTGTATTTTGTTTTGGATAAAGCTCTGATTTTTATGACCTGTGTTGGGGTTTTGTCTTGTGAGTCTTGATTAGAACCAGTTTTCCAGTGTGGGTTTTGCAAATTTTTTTAGGAAAATCAAAATACTGTATTGGTTTTGGTTGTTTTCAGTTTATGAATTAATTTTTTTGTTTTTTGGGTTTAAAGTTCTGATTTTTATGATATTTGTTGGGCGTTTTGTCATTTGGGTCTTGATTATAACCTGTTTTCCTATGTGAGTTTTGCATTTTATGTATTATATATTGAATATCAGTTTGTGAATGTGCATTTTGCTTCTGAGTGTGTGGATTTTATTGTTGGATAATCTGTTCTCTGGGCTGTGCTTATAGGTTATAACCACTTCCTGAATGTGAGTTTTGTGGAGGATTTCGTGCACTTTTGATTCAGATCAGTCTCTAGTATGTGTTGTTTT
The DNA here is from genome assembly GCA_036897465.1 of Pelargonium australe. Lineage (NCBI taxonomy): Eukaryota > Viridiplantae > Streptophyta > Magnoliopsida > Geraniales > Geraniaceae > Pelargonium > Pelargonium australe. Next base: position 25,715 of record JAYMTH010000117.1, read on the forward strand.
CTCTTTTGATTTCTTTTGAAAATCTAGCGTTGGACCATTACTAGTTTTGTTTTAGTGCAAGTTAATTTTGAATGTGGGGTTTAATGTTTTATTCATTTTCCTTTCCACGGTTGAAGATTTTTGTGTTTGATTGAAGATGAGATTGTACTTACTATTGTTTAGTGATTTAGGTTTCTCCGTTTGTTTCGAAGTTAATGAGTTTATCTACATTTCAAAAGAAGAAGTTAAGTAGCGTTTGGATTGTAATGTTTAAGAATGGAATCAAGAATGAGAATATGTTTGGATTAGAATTATGTGGTCATGAAAATGGTTTTGGAATAGGAATATCTATTCTTACTTCCCATTGTGATTCTAATTTTTTTAATCCAAACGTCACCTTAATTAATAGTGAGTACGAAGTGTGACTTTTGGATAATGTTGCATTAGGATATTAGTTTTGGATATAATCAATATTTGTTGCTGATGGTTATTGTGTTGTGTGTTATTTACGCAATATGCACGAAGCTGTTTTCAAACAGACATAGTTTCCTTGCATCTCAGCTCCTAAGAGCTTGTATATCCTCCTCACGAAAGCAATTAGTTATTGGATTTTACTGTGCGATGGGATTGGTCTCTGACCAATGAATTCTTTATGCGTTATGCAGCCGATTGTTTATATTTATGTTTTTTTATTATTATTTATTATCACCGAATTTTTCATTTTGTGTTTTTATTGATACAGAATTATCCTAGATGTTTTATGTTTCGTCAATGGCGTTCAGGGAGGAGAAGCTTATGAAAGCCTGTAACCCTGCACTTGAGTCTACTTTCATCGCAAAAGGTACACACCACAACATCAATATAGTGATGTCTCAGGATGGACTTAGTTGCCCTTTGATGTGTATCGTAAGAGATGCTATTGCTATGATATGCTTACCTAAACCTTAAGTGCTGCATCTCATGTAGGCACTGTATATTCAGTTTGGTATCGAGTTACACAATGTTGTGGATATTCAGGTCAGCTCTGCATTAACGTTTAGTCTTTACACACTTTGTGAAGTTGTTGCTTGTTGTCTTTTTTTTTGTATGCCATTACAATTATGCCCTTATAAAGAACATAAGGAACTGGGGATGTCAGTTCTTCATCTTTGATGCACATTCTACTTAAGGAAGAGGCAGTGGGGTGTCACAGTAAGAAGTATCAATATATAGTTTAAACTTCAAGCACGATCCTCTTGTCTGTCATTTATGCTATTTCTTTTTCTGTCTTTTTGTTGAAGTTGCTCAACCTTTCAATGCAATCTTTCATCTATAAAATTTAATCTGTTGCTCTGCGCCACTGTGTTTTCATGTTCACACAGATTGCACACTCTTTGATAGAATATTAACTGTGGAGCGACAAATCTCGGGATGATAATGATAGAATATGGTTCATTTTGAATGTGGCGCGCCATTTCGCGCTGCTCCATGCGCCTGTTCAAATGGCGCAAGAAAGCTGCGCCTTGCGCCACAGTGCACCTTTCATAACACTGTTCAAATGTCGTTTCAAACTCAATTAATAGTTGGTAGATGACCCTCATTTTCGGGGGACCTTCTGGGATATCACTGAGATGTATTTTGCCAAGAAGTTCACTACATATCTTCACCTCCATATTGTATGCTTAGTGAATAAATTATATTTTGATCTTCAACCTCCAGGATCGAATGTTTTGGTCGTACAGACCCTTGTTTGAGCAGATGATCCATGAAAGAAATTCTCATTATTTATGTTTGGATTATGGTATTTTGTCATGGAAATGGCTCTAGAATGAGAATATAATTACTATTCCTATTTTGGTTCCAACTTTTTAAATCCAAAGGTTACATTACTTTCTTTCTCCTTGGAATCTGTATATGTTTTTTAGTCTGGCGTTCAGCTCGGTTGTCACAAAGATATGACTGGATCATGTTGATGATCATAATACTTGTACTCTCTCTACTTCAATTTTTCCATTTATGTCTGCAGAATAGTATTGTTGAATAGATTCTCACAGGTTTTGCTTTGCTGAACTCAAATACTATTTGGATTTAGATCAGTTTTTGGAGCTGAAGCTTTGATTTATAGAATAGAAAGATAAATTTATAGGACTAAAGAAACCGTGATTTGAAATTTTGAATCCTAACCTTGAAGCTTTGATCTCTGTTGTTGGTAATCTCTCTCCCTCTCATATAGAAACATATTTTTTGCTGCTAAACTTGCCATGAATGTTGCACTTTGTGAACTGCTAATCGGAGCCAACGAAAGAGGTTAGTATATTCAGCTCCTTGGACTTGGCAACGTTGATGTTGCAAATCTGTGTACTTGAACCATCTTGGTTGCTGTAACGGGAATCATTGTAGGGTCTTAAAACTATAGTATGCATGAAGCACGAGCAATTTCTTGAGTGATTCCATGCTTTTGTACTGTTTTTTTTTGTAGGTGTATGCCAATAAATTCTGAAGGAAACGAGGAATGCAAGGATCGCGGAAGCCATTTTCAGAGGTAAGTTGTGCATCATATTTAGAGCCTCATGCTATGCATATAGCTCTGCATTTTGAGCTATTAGCAAAGATGGTGGATGCAGAGCTGACAAATGGACCAACAACCTGTGGATTGGCCTGATTCAACCTGTGGCCTATTTAGTTTGCAAAATGAGAAAAAAGGTGCTCGATATGTATAGTTGCGTCTTTAGGCCCAATCCCGGTTCGTTGGCCCATCCCTCAACTCTACGGGGGCGCAACTGTAAGGTTGCTGAGGCATGTCTTTGAGGTCGTGGATTTAAGAGGTGACGATTAGAGTGTGTGTGTGTGTCGTGCTAAAGGTTGTCCGTGCCGCTCAACATGAACACTAATCGCAGCAAGCAATTAACACGAACACAACACACTTTTGAACACAAAACACAAACACGGTAACCAAATTGGCTATGTTGACACGACACATGACACAAACACGACCCTACACATTCTAACGATAGAACCAACACATTTCACATGACTGCTTTCCAACATGTCACGACCCGACACTGATACATTATTTGGGTTAATTTACAATTATACCCTCAAGTGTGCATGTCTGCGCGTGATAACATGATTAGTTTGACTTATTGATTCTGCAATAAGAACACGCGCACGATTATATAATTGAGCTCAAACACGCTACTTTCGTGTCGTCTAACGACACGAATTGCCTGTTGTAGCCGTACAAGTAAGGAATTTGTTCTGATGATAGGAGTCTCGTGCAGTGGGCCACTACACTTTCATTAGGACCATATTAGCCTTAGGTACATAGTATGAGTGCTCAATTCCAATTCCAATACTATAGTATATCATCTCCAAAGTCCAAACCCTTATCTCTTTGCCAACTAAAGTCAACCATCATCTACTGTCATGTCATGTCTTATTCTTGTACCTTTCAACCCATTCCCATTGATTTCCAATATTTCTGGGTCTCTTCCTCTGTGAAGAGAATATCTAATCTAGTTGACCACTAATGAGGGCATTTCTAATGGTTTCTATGGCCAGCCAAAGCCAGCCAGACACATTTTCGGATGACCCTATCCACATGTTCTCATCCTAACTAAAGCCAAGACGTCGGTTCAATACACGAGATTCTCACTACGTATATATTATCTGTATTATCTTTAAAGTAAATCAGTTAGAACAATTTGGATTTTTTACAATAATATAGAGTTGATAGCGTGGGTCTGAATTTGCAGTTACGTGAAACTTGACCCGACTTGTTGTGAGATTAGGTCAACCCAAATAGGTAATTTCCTTTTTTTTTGGGGGGGGCGGATTGGGTATGCCTCGAGAGATGTATGAAATGGGTCGGGAAACCTATACTGCAAGCTCGCAACCTACACCTCTTGCATGCAAATTAATGTACCGGTAACGCACTAATATACATTAGTGAGTAGTGACCATAAGTTTTGCCTATGTTTTTTGTATTGATAAATGTCTTGAATATCACCGAAATTGTTTGTAATTTCACTGATGATTGTCTTACAAGTGGACTTTACACATAACATTCTGATTGAGTTTTTACTTCTTTTTCTTACAAATCGTTTAGGTTGGACGCGTAAAATCCTCAAGATTTTGAGAAAAAGGCTAGAGATCAAGCTAATGTGCGTAAACTACACTTAGTATGTGCAAAATCCTCGAGTTTTCAAGCAAGGAGCTATTGATCGAGCTCATCAAAAGAGGTACTGATCTAGTTGTTGCACGTAAGTTGACTCGTGATACGATCTCTAGTCTGAAACTGAATCGATGCCCCTAAAATAAAATAAGTGTAGGGATGTAGATTTGAGATGGATGTTGATAGTGTGGGCCAGAGTGTGGCACGCACGTGTGGGTCGGCATCACAACCACCAACAGCCAGCCAGCCAGCCCAACTATATATATCTAGTATATAT
>JAYMTH010000118.1:0-30110 GCA_036897465.1 Pelargonium australe
TTTGTTGTTTTTAAAAAAAAAAAAAAAAAAAAATTGCTCAATACAATCTAGAAGAATCACATTATAAAGCAGCAGCAAAAAGAAATATCAGAACTGGGGATGCAACTAGCATTTAGCAACAGAAGAAAGATAACACGCAACGTACTGAAATGATCAATCAATACTTCCAACATTTTTGACAATTTTGGACTCGGTGCACCATGAGACAAGTTTTTCTGCATCAAGAGCTTTGCTTGCCAAATATCTTCATTTCTACTCATCAATCTTGCAAAGTACCTGTAACAATTAAGCTTGAGCACCTTTAGTTGCATTTGAAAATTTAACAAAGAATGATAAAATTTCTGCTGTATAGAATGATAAAATCCCAACAAAGCTAGTAAAGCAATAAAGGTTGCATTTATGGTGGGCAGGCAGAGTTCCAGGAATGGATGTACAAACCCTTCTTTCAACTTTTCTTCAAGCATCTCGTATGCTGGCCTTATTCCATGACTTGAGAGTAGCTTGCGAATGTGGTACATAGTAATAAGAGCTCCAAAAGACTTTTCCACTTCATCATACTTATTCTGGGGAAGGTTTTGTGGTGGAGCTTGACGAAATCTATCTCTTGAATTAAGTAAATCACATGGACTCAACTGTCAAATGCAAAGAAAAGTTGTGAACACACTGCAAAAATAAATAAATCAGGCTGCGTATGATGGTTTCCTTTAATATTAAATAGGAGATAGATCAACTGCAGTGAAGCAAGAAAGCCACACTTGATAAAACTTACCAACTATTTGAGGTTCTAATTTTAAACAACAGATGATAAAGGAATAACTATCAGATTGGTTTATAGTATTGTCCATTTGGAGTGATGAGGAAGTAAATTAACTAAAAACATTAAGCATTATGACTTGTGGTTATAAAATGCACAAATCATAAACACATAGTGAGACTCCATATGCTTGTTAACTAGTACCTAGTGAAATGGGAAAACAGACTAATAATTTCATGGTAAATATACTTGGCATATAAGTTTCAGCCTCGGTGTTGTTTGGAATTTGAACAACTCTATTATAGTTTATATGGCATCTGGAACAACCCATGAGCAAGACCACTAGGGAGCATGTCAACTGAATATTAAACCCAAGCTACATGTACAGGGTTTTTTTTACAATCAAATTATAAGCCTTGATTTATGTGTATTAGTGAAACCAATGAAGTTGTTTGGTTGTTCCTACACTGTCCACCTGCGATATTTTATTGGTTCAAACTTTTGGCTTTCTAGGAAAGTCTGGGTATTCCCATCTACTGTTTGCTATTATGCTTAAGGTATGTGGGATTTAGTTATAGAGAGGGTGAAGTTGATGGCATGACGTGCATTCTTTACAATCCTGGCTGTTCTTTGGGCTACTGCTGCAGGATTATTCAGGGGATTAGTTTGCAATCAAAGGGATTGGAACTTGGAAGTTGGAAGGCTGTTTTGATATAATATTTCTCTGTTTTATCTTTGTGAGGACATGTCCTCAACATCGTATTTCCTATCTATCATTAATAAATTGTTAAATTTCAATATTGGGCCACCTTTGGGCCAAGGCTAGGATCAAAACACTGCAGGGATGTTCTTCTACAAGTGAACCGGAAACCACAGTGGGAGGCAACATAAACAGGCCAACCTTCGGGCCAAGGCCATAACCTGCTCTCTGATACCATGTTAAATTTCAATATTGGGCAACATACAATGACTTGGGCTTCCACTGCTAAAAGATTAACCTTATTAGTAGGGCTTGGCTTCCACCCTCATCCACTTTATATTTCCAATGTGGGACATCATCACCCACTTCAACATAAACTTTCTTGAGAGATAGCCATTTAAATTTTCGTCAGCATTTGTGAGGCAACACATTTTTCAAATGTACCATCAATACTGCTCAGTGAATAGTACATAACTTAAATAACGTTTTCTCTCTATGTCTAAGTTTTAAAGCATGAATTTAAGCGAATAGCCTTGTGAATGGCATATATTTCAATTTTAGGTAAATTAAGATGCAAATCAGAGGAACATGATATATAGGGAATCTTACAGTCTGATAGTCTCTGTTCTGGAGAACTCCAACTGCATTAAGCCTGGCAGCATGTGGCCTTATTATTTCCAGTAGCTTGTTATTTATCTCGACAGCATCTTTTCCCATTGCAACCTAGTAATGTTGCAACAAATTTATTAAACCCGTAATAAGTAAATTAGTTAAACTCTAAGTGACTAACGCATAGAGTACCTGAATCAATTCTATCTTTCTGTCATGAACATATGGGCTAACATCAGGATCACTTTCATCTCGATATTCAAGTGTTGATATAAGTAAATTATCAATTATCCGCTGGATAACCTCCTGCTTTGCTGAATAATTGTATTTCCATAAAGTTCTTTAGATATTATAGACAAGTTTGAAGGACTGTTTCTGTCAAAGTAACTTACATCCAGGTGTAGCAGTCAAGGCTAGTATTCTCAGCGGCACTGGTACAGCCATCAACTACAAATTTTGAGTATTTTTGTTATGTAAGATTAGTAAAATATCCACAGATAACACACTGAACCAACACCTCCTGACAGAATGCTCACACAAAATTATGAACGGTCGAGGAATGAAATGACAAACCTCACGAACTGCCACACAGTAAGAATAATTACCCATTGCACGATGAGCCTCATCAATCACCAAACATACCAGGTACTTCACCAAACATGTGCCTACAACATGTTAATCCATGAGCAAATTCAAGTAACAGAATGTGCAACAGAAAGTATATACATGGTACTTGTAACATTGTGTCACTCAATAATCATTTTGGAAGTCTAAATTTGAGTCTGGGTGCACCAGTTCTCCTATATGAGTGTGTTGAAAAAGAGAACAAAGAAATATTGGATGTCCAGATCACATGGTTTTCCAGGTTTGACCAGTTCTTGACAACCACTTGCTTAGGAGTCAATCATCTTTCAGCATCCAACCAGTTCAACTGATTGAACCAAACCAATACATTATAAATAAATAAAAAACTGAAAGCTAGGGAATGAAGGAGAATAAAATAGAAGACTCAAAAGCGAGCCAACTGAAGACCAGTCACCGAAAGAAATCTCCATGCACAAGTTCAATAGAAAAATCAAAACAACTTTAAGTTCACCCAATATGCCAGTCCAAGTACATAAATGATGGTTTAGAGATTCACCAGACTGAATATCTTTCTCCAGCACTTGAGGAGTAACAAAGAAAACACGTTTAGTTTTCCAAAGACCTGCTCTTTTTGTAGGATTAGTCTGACCTGTCATATCAATTGTCCATTCCTGCAATCAGTTGGATCCAAATACTCTCAAACTAATACAATGGTTTGGATGGTGTCCTATGGATTAAAACAAAAACATGAACTTGGCTAGTGGATGAACTGAAGATCATTTCTTACTTGTGGTATTCCGACAATTTTATGACACGCTTCTATCTGTTGCATGACAAGAGGTCGAGAAGGAGCGGCAAATACTATTTTCCCTGTCATGGAAAGACCATGCATGGTGTTACATAATACAGAATCCGAGGAACAGAAGCTTTACAAGTGTTACATAATATAAACAGTAAGCTGGATTTATTTTTTTGAAATTTGGTCGCATATGCAAATCCCCACACCCATCCACACAGCATATACACATGAAGAAATAATAAATTACAGAGCATGAAACAGAGAATATCAAACTTCACATATGAACCTAAAGTTAGCAGTTAGTATGCAGTTTAAATTTTGAGTGAGGATTACTATACACACGGATAGACACACATACATGTTTGTGTTGTAGGAGAGTCACATAATAACAATTGCGGCGCCCAAAAAAAAACTTACACAAATTGTATTTTCTTTCATCAGACCACAAAAATTAGTAAATAAATAGATGATTACCTTCTGGAAACCATCTGAAGTAATTATACATGACAACTGCAGCAATGAGAGTTTTTCCAAGCCCTGTTGGTAAAGCCACCAATGTATTTGCAAATAGTGCTTTCTTAGTTATGTCAAATTGATAGTCGCGACGAGGAATATTAACTGCATGGCAAAAAGAAAAAAAAAAAGGAACAAACTTACAGTTAATTCAAAATCTAGTTAGCACATCAGTCTCTTCACCCATATAAAACAGTTCATTTACAAGAAATCTCCATGGGCAAGAGTATTAATACTTTCAAATAATAAAAAGTGCAAGGATGATGTGAATGAAGCAGGAAAACCATATGTTGGTTAACACAAACAAGGATTTAAAATGTGCATCATAAAGTTAAGATGATCAAACTACACAAATCAACATCTACCCATTAATTAACCAACCTCTAGAAAAAAAATGTAATCATTTAAAAGAAACAGAACCAACTTCCAAAACTAATAAGAGACTCGAATCAGAGCAATTCAATTGGTTTACAACATATTAACAAAGAAACATAGTTAATAACTATCCCAGAAACAAAAATAATAATAATGTGACAACTAATACACTTGAAAAGAACTGGCAATGGAACTAACATTTAGGCGATTCAACAAAAACATAATCACACATGCAAACAAAACCCAATAACAAATCAAAAGGGTACTCAGAATAAGAGTAGTTAATACTTTCACATAAACATTTGCCGAACCCATGAAAAAAAACTGGAATTTCCATTAATTCACACTTGCCCACTATGCAAAATATATCAAACAAACCAATGAAGTTTAAAAGAAATTGTGAATACAAACTTGGGTAAATCCAAGTTTTGGCGGCCTCGGGATCGATATCAACAATGCACCCTCTCTCTTCATCAGCATCAACATCACCACCCTCAGTCCTATCTGCAACAAAGACATTCTCAATTGGAGTCCTCGGAGAAGCCATTGAAACGAACTTATCGAGTGTAGATTGCCGACAAGTGCCCGCCTTTTTCTTGTGTCCCACAAACGACGACGTTGAAGAAGACGGAAGGTTCGCTTGATTCTGGAAATTAGTACTATCATGAGGGAATCGAGACGAAGACCCAACCGGATGTGAAGTAGATGGGTTCACGCTCTCGCAAGCCACGTCGATTTCTCTAACAGCTGCTTCCCAATCGAACTCCTAAAAAAACAGCAAAAAAAAAGTCAGATTGATGAATTCGATCCGAGAAATGAAATTCCGTAGCCGCGAGTTTGAAATCGACGTACATCTTCGTCTTCGATGCAGATAACCGAGGCCATTGGATGTGAGTGATTGAGTGAGTCAGCTCAGAGAGCTCGGTCTCTGCTAAATCTGTTTGGACGGAGAGAAAACGAATAGAAACCCTTAGAGAGAAATCAGAGATTTTCTTGGAAATTGGCGGTAAAACTTTAGAACTGAGAAGAGAATTTGGTTATAACATTTTGGGCTTTAAGTGGGCCCAGTGTTTGGTATTGGCCAATATCGTTGCTCGGAAAGTTATGGGCCTTAGGCCCAGTCAAGCTGAACCTTCCCTTGAGGATTGAAAACTTGTTTGATTGAAGTTTGGCATTTTTCAATCTTTTTGTGTTTAAAATTAAGTTTCGACAAATAATATCCAGTTTATAAAATAAATTGTACATGTGACGTGTTATGATTAGACCAAGTCATTGATGAGATAGTTGATGTGTCATATCCCATTGGGTGACATATCATTTTGTACAAATAATTTTGTACAACTTTTGGAACATATAGCATTGCTCACTTTTGACGGTATGTGGAGAAATTTGTGCTGTGAGATTTAGAGTGACGCTCTATTTAGGAAGTGAGAAACATTGTTACTTCGAGTATGATGTCTCGTTACTTATCAGAAAATAAAATTCTATGCCACCATCCTAAAATGTTGTATAATATTTTTCGACTATTCAAATATTATTGTCACACTAATGCCAAGGTCTTAGAATTGACCCTTTACCCAAATGATATTTTTTCTTTGTGTGTTTTAATCAAACTTTTGGCAAAAACACAATAGTCTAATATTACAAAAGTGAGAACATAAACACAAAATTTGTCCAAATTTCAGCCTTACAAAAGATATTTTAGCATAATCTTTTTACCCTCCAATCTTATTTGAGTGATCAACCAAAGAGTAGATCCAATATTAGTTATATAAAATAAATAATACAAGTTCCTCTAGTCCAAGCAAAAATAAATAAATAAATAAATACAAAAAATAATAATTGAATCCATCGTACTGAAATTTGATTTAGCAAGTCAACAACCATGCCCATGGTAGGCCTCTCTCTAAAGTAATCACCAACACACAGCAATTCTAAAACACTCCTCAATTTGAGCTATTACTAATCCTTCTCTAGGAATGGAAGGATCAAGCATTTCCAAAACTTGGTTTTGCTCAATCATTGTCCTAGCCCATTCAACTAAACTCACTTCTTTACCGTCCTTAAGGGATATACGACAAAATGGTCGTCGTCTTGTCATAATTTCAAGTATTGTCACTCCAAAACTATAAACATCAACTTTTATAGTACCGAAAGGAATACCTTCTCTGTACTCAGGTGGCGTGTACCCCCAACAACCCACCTACGTTTGTTGACACATGCGAGTGATCTCATAACCGTTCTAGCCAATCCAAAATCTGCTATATGTGCCCTAAAATTGGAGTCCAGCAAAATGTTTGCAGGTTTAATGTCCCTATGTAGTATTGGTGCCTCTAAATCATGCATGTACGAGAGCCCTCGAGCCACGTCCTTGATAATCTTTATTCGGGTTTCCCAAGATAAATAATAATAATACTGCTTATTTTGTCTCAAAATAAGAGTCGAAACTGATGGTAATTCGTCATCATGGTGAAAATGATATAACCATTGGTGGAGACTACCTTTTTCCATGAACTCGTAAACTAATAATCTATCTCCACTTGACACACAATATCCGAGCAGCTTAACAACATTGAGGTGCCGAAGCTTACTCAAGGTTTCTACTTCAGCTCGAAACTCTCGTATCCCTAAGTAGTCGTCTGGAGAGAGTCTTTTTATGGCCACCTATGAGAAAATAAGAAATCAAAGTTCTTAAATCATGTAAATGCAATGAAAAAATTCTCTGTGCTGTATATATATATATATATATACATGATGTTATACAATACTAAATACTCTTATTTTATACAAAATTAAAATATGTGTTTTTGCATATACAGCAAAACCTTGCACATTTTGAGACCGATCTCCCGTAAAACAATCTTAAAAGTGTACCTCCACATCGGGTTGTAACAATTCTCTTGTCAAACGATCTTAAGTCTATACCTTCACATCGGGTTGAAAGCATTATATCATCAAATTAACAATCTTATGTTTGTACTCAGAGACAGATAAAGGTATAGTAATTTAGAGGCAATTTTTCCTACTCAAATTTTTTTCCTGAAAAATACCAATAATATTTATATTTTCCCTAGCATTTATAAGCGTGTCCCCAGCCCCCACTAATATTTTCAAAATTTCATCATTTCCCTTTAATTTGTAAGAGATTTCAATCAATGGCCTTTATCGCAATAATGTGAACACTCCACAATTGAGCTATCAAACTTTTGGTATTATCGTTCTAACTATACGTTTATTTGTCAATTGATTATTTTATTGACTAAATATTCTGGTTCTGTTTCTGATTGTACACTCTAAAAATATAGAACAATGACCCAAGCCTCTACTAAGTGCTCTAGGACCTAAGACTTGAAACTCCACAATTCAAACTTACACACATTTAATTACAAACAACGCTATTAACATGTGGACATGAAAACCATCCTAGCTAGTGCGTTTGAGTAAATGATTAATCCAAAACTACGTAATTATTTACAAATCGGGGTCTCCTCTTAATGGTTTGGTACCCTTACACATGCTTCATGAATCTAGGAGTAATGATTCAAACCTATAGTTTTGCTCCAAGGGATCGAACCCCCAACTCCATTTTAACAATTTCAGACTTTAAACATTTTAAAGACGACTACTCTAATTACATGTGAACAAGATGACAACACACTAGAGTGCGTAAAAAATGACCAAGTCAAGAAGAATCATTAGTAATTCAAACAAATTTCACTTTCAACTATGCACTTCACATTTACTATAGGATGATCAAATTTAATATAATACTCTCATGTCTCAAACGAGTTTTTGTACTTTTTACTATTTAGTGGTGGATTCTGATGCTCTTCAAGTCATATAAGCCACGAAGACAGAGGGAGAGAATAAAACCGTTGTTTATTTGATTCTGTGTGACCTTTTGAATCTTGCTAAATAAATTGCTAACACTATAAATTTTTATTTTGATAATGCGAATATATCAAATGACTTATGTTCTGGCTGAGTCTTTGTATTTTGTGTTGGGACGAGAGGATTCGGTTGACCTACATAGGTTTGTTATATTGAGTCCTTAATTTTCCTAAAAAGAAATATAAAAAATGATTTTGAATAATATACTCACCACCTTGCCGTCATGTAATTGGCCCTTGTAAACGAGCCCGAAGCTGCCATCACCGATGATCAACTCCGGCGAAAAGTTGTTGGTGGCGGCGGCGATCTCCGACATAGAGATGTGGTTAACTGCTGATTCGTAGTTGTCGACTTTTAGGAGATGGGTGACCTTTTTTGTTGCACCTTTTGAAAATAATAGTGGTGGCAGCGAATGTTAGGACCATGAACATTATAAACGAAGCTACCGCTGCAACTACTGATTGCATGGTAATTTCCATTAAATGATTGGCTGGAGAAATTGGAGATTGTGTGTTGGAATTTAAGGAAAGAATTCATGAGATTGATCTTTCCGGGAAGAAACTAAATAAAGTTGAAAGAAACCACATATTCAAGAAATTTCGAGGTAGCTAACTCGAAAATCAGTACTGAGCGTCTGATTACATTGGATGATCTAGAATTTCACAAATTCGACATTCAAATATTGATTTTTGAGAAAAGTAGGTTCTTCTTCTTTTCATTTGCATGTTATTTTTAGAGACAAATCGTACATGCTAAATAAAAAGTTTGATAAAATACATATAAAATGATTATGTTGATGTTTAAGAAAAATGAGAATTAGAGAGAGATAAAAACAACAAAATTTGAGAAAATAATTTAGGTAAAAACAACAAATTTAGGTAAAATTTGAGAAAAAAATCTAAATTCTTATAACAACAAAATTTGAAAAGAGAAAAGAAAATTCAAGATACAAAGTCATAGAATATCTTCTTCAAGGCCCTATCAACCAACGAAAATACCTCAATCATAATAGTGGGCACGCCAACTACACGACGGGGACCTCTCAAGTCCCACCAATAGCTCTGCCGCCTTAGGGCATGGTTCCCTTTCCAACGAGTTTCACTTATGAAACGGTCAAGACACTCATCAAGTTAATGACACACAACCATGCTCATGACCTTAGCCTGTTGGCTCCGGCCATCCTCGCAACCCATATACCAATAGTCCAAAACCGACCATTTTTCGGTCCGTTCTTCAATTCTAAAATTTCAATCCGATCTGAATTTGGACAGATGCACGCCCCAAAATGCACTTTAACACAACTCATTTCCCAATGCCTCATTCTATTCCCCTAATGACACTGAATGTGAAAATGAGTAAGAAAAGTCCTTCAAAAGTAAAAAAGGAGTGAGAAAAGAAATTGGTGGAGAAGCCAAACAAGACCTTAGTCAACCTGGTACCCAGGTGCATTTGTCCAAGAAATTAGAGGAACAATACCTAACCCACCTCTTTTCCAAGAAACACGAGCAGATTTTAGAAGAAAAAATATTAAAAAAACACCACTTTTTTTGTTCTGTTCTGTGTTGTAAGCTCAGCTCTCCTTTTCTTCTTCTTCTTCTTCTTCTTCTCTCTCAGCTGAGTGGTGGAAGAATCTTGGCTAGAATTGGTCCTCTACTGAGCCATGTCTTCAATAGATCCAGGTATTCTTGTTAATACTCATTACCTGCATTCAATTGGATGATTCTTTAACCTTTTGCTTTCAGAAAATGAAGTTCATATGAAATCATAAAGAAAACTGGTTGTGTTTTAATGGTGATTTGCTTTGCCCCTTATCATTTTGAGAAGAAAAGTGTGAATTTGAACAAGAGAAAAGCCATTATTTAATCCCCCAACGTTGCTCTAATTGTGAATCTTTATATGTAGCAGGTGGGTTTGAAGCATCATTAGATTCATGTAACCACATTGCAGGTCAGTGAGAAACAATGCCAGGTCAGTTGTTTCCTTGAACATCTTTGTGTGTTTTAATGTTTTTATACACAAGTTTTATGTAATGATTCATCAGAGTGATAAAAACAATTGACCAAATCTTTGATTCTTGCCAGCCGGTGAAGTGGTTGCTATCGTTACAGGCGTGGTTGCCTGTGTGATATCAGTTGCAACTCTCTTGAAGAAGCCTCTTGATCAAAACTGTAGTTACCTGAAAGATCTCAAAGAAAAACTCGATATGCTCGTAAAGAAAGCAGAAGAATTGAAGATACTAATAGAGAAAGTGGACACAGAACCTACCAGCGGGGTGCGACTGAGGGGTCTACGAATGTGGATGAACCATACCGAACAGTTTCTGCTCAACATTCCAAGTCTTGTTGAGCAAGCAAAAGACATGAGACACAGGAGATGCATGATTGAGCTGTTACCAAACTGCTACTGGCGATACACGATCGGGAAACAGATTGCAGAGAAGATTGAGCTGATAGACAGGTTACTGCAGGAAGGGAGGACCTATCCTACAGTAAATGGATTGCTTATTCGGGGAAATATACGAACCACGAGGAAATTGGCGGGTCTAGATGCTGAGGCTGCTGTAAATGAGATGAGGAGAGTTATAGTATTTGAGGACATTAAGATAATTGGAGTCTGTGGAATGGGGGGTGCTGGGAAAACAGAAGTTGTTGCACACTTCAGCAACCAAATCTTGCAATGGAACATGGTTTTTGATCATGTGATTTGGGTCGAGGCAACGCGCCAATCCAACCTTGGGATGTTGCAGATGAAGATTGCGAGGAAAATAGACCTCCCTCTTTCGATTGACAGTAGTGTTCTTGATAACGCCGCGATGTTGATGGAGGCCTTGAAGAAGAAGGGACGAGTTTTGCTTATTTTGGATGACCTGTGGAGAGCTTTCTCTCTTGAGGAGATTGGGATTCCTGAATTTTCTTTGCCACGGGGACGTGGATGCAAGCTTGTGATCACTTCAAGATTTTCGTCGTTATGCAGCCAAATGCAATCAGATAAAAAGATCGAGTTGAGGTTGCTTTCTGAGGCCGATGCGTGCAGATTGTTCTTGCAAGAACTAGGGCCTAATGTTGCTAATGCATCGGAAGAAACTCGGTCTGTGATGAAGAGTGTTGCAGCAGAATGTGGAGGCCTGCCATCAGCGATCGTTGCCATTGCAAGATACTTGAGGAAACTAAATGGCGACGAAGATGATGCTGAGATCAGTAAAGCTTGGAGCAAGGAATTGGCTGCTTTAAGAGGATCTAGTTCAAGTCTGCGAGTCATGGAAGAAAGTGTCTTCGCGAGACTCATGCCCAGTTTTGAAAGACTAAAACTTAGTCCTCACAGCAACATTGAGGCGTGTTTTTTGTACTGCGCGTTGTACCCGAGAAACCACTCTATTGAGGCTAAAGAACTGATGGAATACTGGATGTGGGAGGGTCTATTGGGAAATCGGGGATGGGTAGAGGAGAAAATGACACAAGCAGAAGCTATGTTGGACGAGCTCAAAGATGGCGGTCTTTTGGAGAGCAATGGTTGCACGAATGGGGTCGAGCATGTGAAAATGCATCCTATTGTAAGGGATATGGCTATCCACATCTCGAAAACAAGTCCTTCGTTTTTCGTTAAGGCGGGGCTTGGACTCACCAAAACGCCGCCAGAAGAAATGTGGCCTGAAGAAGCTGAGAGAGCCTCTCTGATGAGAAATGATCTGCAAGAATTTTGGTACAAACCCAATTGTCCTAACCTATCTACATTACTACTGCAATGCAATCCCTCGAACCTTCATTTTTGCGACGGATTCTTCCAAAACATGCCCAAGTTAAAGGTTCTTGACCTGTCCTACACTGGAGTGCGCGTCCTTCCAGACTCCCTCTTGAGTTTGACAAATCTTCATGCATTGTTGTTGCATGGTTGCAAGAACTTAACTTCTCTTCCTTGTCTTGCAGAGCTCGAGGCCTTAAAGGTCTTGGACATTTCCTGTACTCCTATAACAAGCTTGCCACAGGGAACTGATAAATTAACGAAGCTTAGACGACTGAACCTCTCTCATTCTTGTGTATCCAATGTACATCCCGGGTTGCTTGCAGCTCTAAGGCATCTTGAAGAACTGATGATGGATCACTGCAGCTTCTTCTTGGGATCGACATGTCTACAAGAACTCGTAAACCTTCGTAACATGGTTGTTCTCGAAGTTGATTTCAGTAACACTCGAGTTTTCCAAAATTATGTTAACTCGGGGCACTGGCGTGAGCTGAAGAGTTTCAAGTTCTGCATAGGTGGTTCCTCCAATATCATATCCGGCAACTGCAGCTTAGAGTTTGTTGGCGAGTTTTTAGCGAATGGCGAGCCTTCTTCACTCCCGAACAGGACATCTGAATTGCATATCGTTCGCTGCAATCACATGACTCAGTACTTGGCAATACCAGCTTTTGTGAACCTTAAGGTTTTGAATGTGACAGAATGTTGGAGTCTAAAGCATCTTCTTGGAGCTCAGTTACCAAATATTGAGGAAATTACTGTCAAAAGATGTGAGAATATGGTGAGTCTGATACTGATACGCCGCGAAGGTGATTCTGCTCCTGATGATCTTATCAGGTTTCCAAGGCTACGGAAGCTAATGCTGTCTGATATGCTGAACCTGGAGCAAAGTTGTGAAGCTACAATCGTCTGCGATTCGCTGCAAGCGATTTGCATATGGAACTGCAAGAAGCTGAGGAGGTTCCCTGTGAAGCTGCAAGTCGATGGGACAGAAAACAAACTGATATCTCCACACGAGTTGCGAGAAATCAGAGGCGCAAGGAGTTGGTTTGAATCTCTGGAGTGGAATCTTCCCGACGAACAAGCAGTCATCGAAGACCTC
Organism: Pelargonium australe; assembly: GCA_036897465.1. Classification (NCBI taxonomy): domain Eukaryota; kingdom Viridiplantae; phylum Streptophyta; class Magnoliopsida; order Geraniales; family Geraniaceae; genus Pelargonium; species Pelargonium australe. The sequence continues at coordinate 13,064 of JAYMTH010000118.1, forward strand.
TTCGTTCATGAATCTCCACCTGATGATCAACTGCTTCTCTGTTGTTCTTGATTGAATGATCGAAGAACGAGTGTGATTGTTGGTTTTCTCGACATTGTATCTATGTTCATGTTCGTATAATGAAGGATCCTTAGAGTTTTTGTTTATGATCTTGCACTGAGGCTTTATTCCATGTGTTAGGGAACAACATCTTTGTTAAGGTAATAGATAGGAGTCTAAGATCTTATTCCTATAGAAAATGATTTGTACATCTTTCAAGTAGTCGAGTTCAGAGTTCGGGCTTGATTGTATCGATCTGGCGAGAAGTTAGATGACATCTTTTTCGAACCAAACTATGTATCATCCGTTAAATAATCGAAGTTCAGCTTAATAGTTGAAAGCTTCATTATAACTTAGTAATCGGAGTTTAGCTTAATAGGTTGAAAGCTTCATTTTAACTTAGTACTATAATTCGTCTCATCACATGAAAGTTCATTACGATCAACTATGCGTGTGACCCAACGCGAGCACAACAAAACTTTTGACAATTTCAATATGTATGAGCTAGCTATCCAACCCAAAAATATGTCCCCTCTAGAGACAAATATCTAAGAATATTACAAATTTTCTTGTGACCAAATTATCAGAAAATAAAAAACTAGTTAACTAGGTATAGGTATTGTAAATGAACTTTCAAAGACTTCTGTCATACTAATTCTTTTCGTAAGCGATGATGTGCACAAAATTGCAATTTTGAAATACTTTTCTATTTCAAGTACCATGGCCAATTCATCAGTCCGAATAGCCGGATCAACCATTTCCATATGCTTATAGTTTTCCATCAATTTCCTAGCCCATTCGACGAGCGTTGTGCCCGTACCACTCGAGAAAGCTACAGAAGTAGGTTTTCTTCCCGTGGCAACTTCGAGCATCAAAATTCCGAAGCTATAAACATCACCTTTCTTGGTAGCGACCCTAATCCCTTCCCTGTACTCCGGTGGCATGTATCCCATGGAGCCGGCTGCATCAGTTGACACGTGCGAGTGGGGAGGCACAACTCTTTCAGCTAACCCAAAATCGGAAATATACGCGTTGAAATCCGAGTCTAGTAAAACGTTACTAGGTCTAATGTCTCGGTGTATGATTGGTTTCTTCAAACCGTACGTGCAAGTACGAGAGTCCTCGTGCAACACCTCGTATGATCTTGAATCTTACATCCAAAGTTAAGGACAATGGCGCGGAAGCACATAACCACCGGTCAAGACTACCGTTCTCTTTGAACTCGTAGACTAAAGCTCTATCAGCTGCTGATACGCAATAACATAGAACCCTAACGAGATTCGGATGTTGTAGCGTGTAGGAGGTCTCTACTTCGGCTCTAAACTCCCGGAAACCTAAGTGGGCATCAAGGCGGAGCTTCTTGACTGCGACAGTGACTCCGGTGGAGAGCTGGCCCTTGTAGACGAGCCCAAAGCTGCCCTCCCCGACGAGGAGGTCAGAGGAGAAGTTGTTGGTGGCCGCAGCAAGCTCCGACATGGAGATTTCGTTTACTACTGCCGGAGAGCCTAATACAGCCACCTCCGGCAGGGAGATTTCGTTTACTACTGCCGGAGATACCGATGAGACGACAAGATTAACAGAATGCTGGTCTTGAGGTTGCTTCTTCTTGCAGTAGATCAAGCATGTAGCTAATAGAATTGGTAGGAACAAGAACAATACAAAAGAAAGGATTTCAAGTGTAGGATACATATTTATCTAAAGAATTGTTGAGATGTGAGGTACTACAACACATATCTACTTATGGAGATGGAAATGGAATGGGCACAATGAACTTTCATGGTAATTTCAATGACTTAAGGAGACAGAAAAAAGAATAATGATTTAAATTCTTCTACATTGTGCACTTAAAGTAATATTATCGAAACATAGTACTCACTACGATGAAATTCTAATAGGTTTGTATCGTTCCTCTCACTCAGTAATGGAGACAAACCTGTCCTTTTCTTCTACTTAGTAATTCTACTACTGCACTAAATTGTTGCAGTGCGAAACTTCCAAAGAACGGAAACTATGCTTTGACTACAAAACACGTTATAGAACGATAGTAGAAAATAGCTTCACGGTATATTAAAATATATGTTTGAGCTGTAACAAAGACTAAAGTCATCAAAGCTAAATGTAATATCATAACCATCTCTGCTCAGTAGGATAAACTGTACCTCTAGCATATATATTGTATGATAATAAATTGCATCACAAGATGGAACAGCCGCTGGAAGACTCTGGACGCTTGCGGAGCTCTTCATTGAGAGCCTCGGACTTCCTCTGTGCTATTTCTAGCTGCTCCCTAAGCTTGCTAATTTCATAGTTTGATCTCTTTTGAGCTAATTGCGCTATCTCTTCCGCCTTGAGTCTTGCAGCTTGCTCTTCTGCAAGTTGCTGTTCAAGCCTGGCGGTTGTCTCTCTGAGCTTTTTCTCAACCTATACATGTACACGGAAGCGGATAATTATAAGTGTCAGAGTCGGAGACAACAACAAAAAAAGGCAGTTTGCAGAGAGGTTGTTTTTCCTGACTTGAAAACGTGATCTCAAAGTCATAATAGGTAAATAAATAATTTTGCAGAGGAAAATAAATGAGAATAAAATGCTGCTTTTCTGCTTGAGAAAAAGGAAGTCAACAAGTGTGTTATCATAGATTTCTAAAGACCTTTAATCATGAGAAGGTTCTCATGCCAAAAAAAAGAAGGTTTTGAGATTGTCTGATGTAACTTATCAAGAACATATTAAAATCAGCTAGAGATTGTGAATATATTTCAAAATAATCAGTGAACTCGTTGGATGAACATGCTTAAATCACTTGATGCATAAAATAAAAAAGACAAGGCAATAAAGGCAGTTGGTAAAACCTTCTTTTTTCCATTTGATAATCTAATCCGAACACCCTCTGTGAAGTTTCAACGTTATTTACTCACACTTGAGGTAATTAACAAGCTAGCAACACTAAAGGTTCATTTGCGAACTGATTTTTCCAAGGAATGATATATTGACCCCAAATCAATGTTTGGCTAATAATGAACTTTCACGCAACGAAAAACTTCACTACAAAGTACTCAGGTTGCATCTTAGGAGTAGTTGAGTTGCATGAGAAATTTAACTGATAATCTAGGTCATGAGTCATGACAAATGCACTCAACATTCAACCTACAAGACCCACCTAATTACTAGGCCTACTGAAAAGACAAGCCACATGAACCACCTCAACACTCTTCATTTTTAGCCCCAAACTACGTCCTAGCGATGTGCTTACCATATGTTTACTGGGGCTGCATCTCCAACATCATGAGATCACAAGTGCGTATATTGTTACCATGGTTCCACAAAAGTCTAACTTTTTTAATGCATTAATGATAAAGAGCTTTCACAATGCAGATGCAATATGCAGTTGGATATATACATTATACATTATAAACATTAATATATTGGGCTTTAGTAATACCATTTCAGTGATTCGCTTCAGCTGTGCTTCATACGTACTCTCAATCTGCTCCTTAAAGACTGATAGTTCACTCTTGGAGTAACCTTTCAAAGACAAAGAATCTTGTTCCTCGCGAAGTTTCTTAGCCCCTTCCTGTCATTTAAATTTATTCACATCATAATGGCATCTCTAATGACACTGTAAGGAAACTAGTCAATACACACATACTGACCTTCATCTCAACAAATAACTCATCCGTGTATGGTTTTCCACCATTATGAGATACAACGGTGTTTACAAGGGAAAGAAGCTGCTGAACTTGTTCAAATTTCTTTCTTTCATCCTTAGTTTTGTTATCAAAAAGCACACGTCTATTCTCGCACAAATCAAGAATTTCCTACACAAGACGAGGATTGACTAAAATATTAGTATATAAATTTAGAGTATTCAACACCATAATAAAAAATCATCAAGTACTAAACATTTGAGCAAACTATCTGAAAAAGATGTGCATTATTTGACAATACTGTCAAGGACAAATGATATACAAAGCAAATATGGCACATAGTTGTGCCTATAGAAACTGGTGCAATAGGTTGTAATATATATTATGATTCTACATGCATCACTACCATTGTTGTGAAAAAAAGTTCAGTCCTCAGTTACAGGATCTCAAATAAAAAATTTAATAAACCTATAGGATAAAAGGAATCACCTAACCATGGGGAAAACGCCAATCCAAGTTTAGCTTAATATTATTATAAACGCCTCTGAAAATTAACTCAATTCTCTTATAAATGCAGTATGTGAGTGGGACTGAAATTTTTTAATGAACTATTTAGTGACACCCAAAATATATATAAGCTTACAACATACCACAATTTCAAACTTCAGGTTAAATCCAAATTAAAGGATAATACTAGCAGCAGAAGAAAAGTTTTCAAGTCATAAAAGGAAAGAAAGAAGCCCAACATGCTGATTTAAATGGAAACATAAGAAGTGAAGTTTCAAAGTAACCTTTAAAGGGTCTGGGCAGTCGCGACCTATATAATCTTCCAGAGTTTCATCATTGTCTTCAAGTTCATCGCCTCCCGTAAAGACTACAATCATGTAGTTAACAATTTTGCTTCCAAACAAAGTCTGCAAGCTACGGAGGGCAGCTAGTTCTTCTTGTGAAAAACGGGTCCTGACAGAGAAAACAACTATGACCGCATGTATCCCTTCCTTGGCCAACTCAATACACTTGACAATTTCCTTGCCAATATTCTCAGATTCGCTAAAGTCAAACAGACCTACAATTTCCATGTAAGAGAATAGACTGTCATGATTGATTATGAATTATCGAATAAAACAAACTATTAAAACTTGACAAGATCATTGATTATGAATTATCGAATAAAACAAACTATTAAAACTTGACAGGATCATACCGGGAGTGTCAATGACATTGATAACCTGACCATCCTTCAATACAGCTTTCTGCTTCTCACACGTACTCGTAACACCAGCCGAGCTAGCCCTTGACTTGAAAACCTTCCTGCCAAGGATGCTATTGCCTGTTGCACTTTTTCCGTTTCCAGTGCGCCCAACCAAAACCACTGTTCGCTCAGAATTACCCATGGCTAACAAAGACATATCCCAATCATCTTCTATTGAACTTCCACCCATATTCAATCAAATCACCTGGCATTAGCACCAACAAATCAAATATCAAACATCAATACCATATAATCAACTCAAGACAAAATCAATTACATAATCATCTTACTTCCTCTGTCCAAAATGAGTGTCTTGTTTCCATTTTTTTTGCAAAAATTAAGAATTACCAGATAATTTAGTGTGTTTTATTTTTATCATACATTAACTTCATATTACCTCAATCCACAACAATTGATCCCAAATTCCTGAAAACTAAACATAAATCAGACTATTGGGATTGAAACAAAATACATTATATCTCAAATTGAACACTCTACACATAGAACTAAGAAAAACAAACTCAAAGAATAAAATATGAAACCTCAAACACAGAAATCAAATCAATTAACTGTAGCGGCTAAAACTCCAATTCCTTAACATAAAAGGTCAAAAACCAACCGATCAACTCAAAAAATCGAAGAAAGTAGAGAATTGAGAGCGGAAACGGCAAAAAAACAATGAATCCAGCGCTTTTGGGAAGTAATAATGAAATATCCTAAAGCAATTCAGTGTTCCTCACTGTTTCTAACCTTTTCTCGGCAGCCAAACAGTTCGAATGGGAAAGGGAAAACGAATAGTTTCTCACAAAAATATCATAAGAAAAGCATAAAAAAATATAGTTGAGGAAAAGCTTGATCCAGACAATACTTACAGTCGAAGGAAAACCAGAATCGGCTCTGCACAGAATAACGAAGAAGGTGAAGACGAAGAGACGCAAAAATATGTAATTCAGGTAAATATATATTAGTATTTTTTTCCGTATTTCTTAATTATTAGTATTAAATTCTTGGGGCTGAAGAAAAAAAATGTTAGTATATTAATTTTTTAGAACTCCTTAATTACATTGGATATTGTTTATAGAATTCGAACTAGAACTAGAAGCAATGAGTGAGCAGTAGATAGGCATCAGGTGGGACCCGCGTGTATGTGGACCCCCACTCGATCAACAGTTTAGATTCAATCATGAAACTCCCAGAGTTTGGGATTTGTATGATTACTTCAATTTGACTTTAACTTTTATCGCATCTGCAAATTACCACGTCATCATTTATGAGTTACGAAACGTTATCAAATGATTTTGATTTTGAAAGCGTGTTTAGTTTATAAATTCAATTTTAGAGACTCAGGGGGTTAAACGATCTAGCCTTGTGGCGGTGCACTTGCTGACCTTCCTTAGCGTTATAGGCTTGTTGGGTGTTGACGACATCTATGATATGCCCGGACAAGGCTAAAGTCTAGTTTATAAATTCATTTTAAAGTTTCAGGTGAAGCCAATCTACAATCTAGCGCAACGGCGGTACACATGCAGGGACGGATGCACTAACAACAGTGCATTGGGGGCAGCTGCCCCCACAAAAGATTAAAAAAAAAAAAATAATTCTTGTATTTATCCATTGAGCTCATGCATTTGTCAATATTATTTGATAAACTTTATATTATTGCCCCTATAAGATTTTCAGTTTTTGTCGTAATAGTTTGATAAAAAAACTTAATCATGTAGTTTGCCCCCACAAAACAAAATTTCTGAATCCGTCACTGTACACATGCTGATTCGGCGGTGATTCTACAACTTTTTGTTGGAAGATTTTTGCAGAGATGGCACAAAAGAAAGTACATATTTTAATAGAAACACCAAAAACATGTTGAGGCAAATGGTTAAAACATTTTGAATTCACTCTGAAGTCTCGTGTGATAAACATTGTTACTTCGAGATGTGCCATTGTTGATTTAAAAAAATAAAAAAAAAAGGACATAGCTAAAGACACTCTTAACAATGCAAGAAACCTAAGAGTTTGTACCCAAAACCATATGTTTTTTGGGACCAATATATAAGTTCCTAGCTCTCATTATCTCATTGAAGTTCTATGTAAAAAATATCACTTTTAGAAAATAAATATAAGAATCGAAATTCATTTACCATATATACTAAAAGACAATTTGATCATATGCTCTACAATGCCAATTTTATCTCTGTATCCAAATGTTAAGTGAAGAAACATACTGTATGTATCTATCAGACATCCATGAGATCCCCATATTTTTACATACAACCATAGCCTTTTGAATCTTAAATTAGAGCCATATGTGTAACCAATCTGCTACCTTCTGTCTCTTGTAAGTGAAAAAGGAAATGACTGACTAGTGGCGTGCGAAAAAAGAACTAAATGACCTGTTTTCGGTTTCTGGAATCTGATGTTATGGAATTTGAGCAATTTCAATCAAAATTTTGTGCAAGGACTGTGGCTTTGAGAGGAAAGGGCAGTGGTCACTGCCTTTGATCTTGAAGACTCCTTCGGGCGGATTTTCTCTTACCAGCTTTTCTTGGACATCTGGTGATAGTGCATGATCGTCTAGTGTCTGGATGAAGAACCGGCGACTGGTTCCATACTTCTCCGGTGTTAGTGACAGCTTCTCCATTATAGGACCGAGTGGGATGGGTCTCATGGAAACCATGGCCAAAGCAACATCCTGAAATTAACCAAACTTCATTTAAAATGATGCTATAGTAATCAACAATTTCAATATATAGTATCTTCTATCCTTCCCCCAATTCTAGTACCCTATAAGTTCCATGCAGCACACCAAACATTCTCGACACTGATATTTCACATCAAAAACAAAATCTATCCATCAATATTTATCTCTTCTTATACATGGATGTGTTTGGCACTTTCTCTGTTCACCTCTTATATTCTCGGATTCAGTTTCGGATAGTATCAATTAAAGTTCATAATGCTGCTATCAAATAGTATTACATCCTAATCTATGAACTCCGGAAAACATGCCAAATATTAACATATTATACAATATCAGAAACAAAATGCATTGCCGATTTCATTCTCATAAGTGATTATATCTTTCATAATTACGTTGCAATAGTAGCAATGCGACACTTCTTGCGATTAGAATCCAAAAAAGGTTCAGGGGTTTTATGATAGTTGAGCAGATACAATGCCTCTGCGATGAAACATAGTTATGAGAGAAACTGAAAGCGAAAATAAATTGAAAGGCTTCGGCTTTAATGTACCTTTGTTGGGGACTGATTGAAGTATAGTGCTTTCATCTGCTGTTTCTCAAACATGAATCCTGTAGGAGGCTTTTCTTCTCCATTCCCATAAATTAAAAACTTTGAATCTTGCATAAAACTTTCTGCAGAGCCAAGCTGCATACATGTTCAAGCTATAAGATGTGAAAATAAGAAAAACTAATGCAATGACAATGATATGAAAGAATAGTATCTCACTTCTGTGTGTCTGTGTTTGAGAGAGAGAGAGAGAGAGAGAGAGATTCAAATGGCTTCAAGTTCAAGCAAATAAACAAGAAGGAAAATTAAGTGCTAAAAAACCTCAAGACCTGTGCACTATATAACCGTTCTGGCTAAATTAGTTGAGTATGAGGGTATTGAGTAAGTGGCATAGTTAAACTTAATAAGAACCCTTAATAGGAATTTAAGTTTGGTTTATATAGCAATTTGAATGGCCAAAAGCAATGCTTCAACAAAAAACATTTTGGAGTGAAATGTAATATGAGGTATGTATGTATGTATATTCGCCCCCAAGGCAAAAGGGCTATGTCTGAATGAATACTAGGATAATTAAACTTACTTTTCCGTATATGAAAAGGAGCTATATTTTTGTAAGATTACTTCCAAGCACTTGGATGACATTATATTAATTTTGAAGAACTATAAATTTCATTGCATGCTTTCAGGGATTGATATTTATTTTTTCGTTAAAAAACTCTGAAGTCAACTGGTTCTAGTCTTAGATGGTAAGAATTAATCACACACCTCTTCGGCAAACACATCAAAAGGCCTCTGGCCATCAGACACCATTGTAGCACAGAGAAAAATTGCTTTTGCAATTTTTTGTGGGAACTGCTCCATGGCATAAGAAAGGCATGCACCTCCAGTGCTGTGACCCACCACTATAACCTGCATAGAAACTTATATAAATCACAATTTTATAAATTATGTTCTAGCAGTTTCCTTGAATATCATAAAAATTATGCAAATATAGATTCTTCTCCGGACCTTTTCATCCTCAGGAAGGTTTTGAAGATAATCAATCAGAGGTTTTGAATACTCTGCCAATGTATTGACATTCTTCGTATCCATGAGATCAATACCAGATCCAGCAAGATCAAGGGCAGTTGGCACTAGTCCTACTTCCTCTAGAAGAGCTATTGATTTATACCAACACCACGCTCCAAACCCTTCTCCATGTATCAGAACAATGTTTTTTAGTTTGATATTCTCCAGAACATCCGGTGCCTGCAACAAGCAAACAATAATGAAGTAGAATTCTTTGCAAATACATTCCAGATACATTAGTTTCATAATCCGAGTGAAAGAACCAATGTAGTGAAACTGTTTATGTAATTTGTAAGGGAAAGCTATTTCACGGGGAAGTTTATATGCATATTTAACAGACCAAATTCTATATTGAAGATTTTCCTGCATTCAATCAATATGCCTAAACAAGAGTTGCTTTAGTTTTATGACAGAAAAATTCCACCGAAATTAGATACTTTCTTAACATGGTAATTTATATCGAGTATTCAGTAACACTAACTGTAACAAGATCCCTGCAGTAATGACTACCATGTTTACATATGATCCTTGCATCTTCGACCATCATGTGTAGGAGAAAGCCAACTCAATCTAATGCACAATATGAACTTTATTTGTAATATAAACAATGAATACCGCTAAATGGTACCTAGCTTCAAAACTAGAGCAAATATTTTCATGGCATCAATACAGAAGTTTTCAATCTGGAGATCGGGATTACGAGCATTCAATCTTCTTCCTTGCTACATATTTTTCATTCCCTCCACATGTAGCACACTTCTCATATCTCACACCAATTACTGGGTTCTGACTTCTGAGTTGCACAAAAGATAACATGACTAACTTTTTTCTGGCCAAGTTTCTCTAAAGGTTCTTCGCATCCTAGCTCACATATGAACTGAACTAAAAATTCAAATACTTGCACCACCTAAAGTCAACGAAGTAATAGATTGATCCAAACTAAGGCTAAATAAAGTTGAATAAAATAAAGCAATCCAAAGATAATGAATCTTCAAAATCTACCTTTTCCTCTACTGAAATCAACTACTTTCTGTAAACGCTTGAATATTAGAAAACTGCAACATCTTGTAAAGCAAAATCAGCAAACTAAAGCTTCCTAGATATAGCTTTTGAATTTTTAAATTGCTCCAACCAACAATCTCAAGCAACTTTCTCACTTTTGCTCAAGTATCACAGATCATCATCATCACCAAGTGATTCAGGACACTTTTTTTCTTCACAAATTAGCAAAACCCAAGTAATAATAAAATAAAATATTACCAAAAAGCACAAGTGACCAAAAAGAGAGCAAAAAAAAAAAGGTGGGTTATTTATGGTGATCTCTTTACCTGTTTGCCATTAGAGATTGGATCAGAGGCATTGAGCCTTCTGGAGCTGGTAGACCCAATTCTTCTGGACATGGATCCCTCAAATCTCTGGGACAATTGGTGCTGCTGAATTGCCATGGAAAGAGCTTTCTTGTGCAGCAACTCCTCATCAGTGAGCAATTTCCTCTGAGACCGACCTGTTCTCTTGCTCTTGGATCCATTCTCTCTGATTTCTCGATTGGACATACAAGTAAAGCGGTTACCCATTGCTGGAAATCTCCAGCTGAACGAAACCCAGAATTTCTTTTCGGCCGATTTAGCAGAAAATGTGGGAGAAAATCAGCACATTTTCCGGGAAAAGGAGGTGCTTGAGTGGAGAGATGGAGGATTTGATATTGATGGGGAAGATTGGGTTCGTCTTCAACCAGAGCTGAATCGAAAGCTATTTAATGAGGACTCTGTTTCAATGTAGAAGCTGACTCTTCGTTCAACGCTACTCTCTTTCTCTCTCTACAAAGTGGAAAACTCACTTTCTCTGTCTAGAAAGTGGTTCTGATTTTCTTGCAAATTTTTGCTGCTTGAATCTCTCATAGAAGACTAAAATGGTGCATGACGTGACACCTCAATTTGTTTTATTGTCATACTTTTAAAATAAAATAACAAATATTTTTTATAATTAACTAAAAAGTACCATTTTCCACCCGAAAAAAAATGTTAGAATAAATGAGAAAGTGAAACGTGACATTAATTTTGGGACGAATTTTGAATATATTTGAGTTAAACTTTAATTTTTTATTTTTATGATAAAACAAATTATCAGATCAAAGAGACCTTAAGGAGGGAAGGAAATCAGATCGAACATCCTCCATCAGATCGAAGATGCCTTAAGGAGGGAAGGAAATCAGATCGAGCGTTCTCCACAGGCCTAAAGTTCATACAATCCAAATCAAGGTAACAAAGAAAATCCACAGGCAGGTAAGTACTAATACAACCATAATTAGTCAAAACAAAACCGGGCTAAATAATCATCAAGTAGTCACCCAAGCACCGCATTTTTTCCTCGCACTCCAATATCAAAGAGTGAAATGGACGAGACGAACAATCCTCCGAATAAAATAAACCAACAACTAAATTAGCATCAAACTCAAATACCACAATTTTGCAATTGATTCAACTACTATCAATAAATTTGTTAAGCTTTTGTTAGTTGTGGCTTGAGCTATTTCAAAATAAGACATAGGAGAGTAAGTTAGGAAGTAGAATAGACATAGGAGCATAAATGGAGGTTTGGTAGAATTTCATAAGAAAATTCAACACATGATGATGAGTGATGAAGGAAACCTAGATTCTTATACATATATGGGATATGGCTATGAACCCTTTATAATTGAGTCATAATTTTGTGTGTAAAATAAAGTAAAGATGCCAACTATTGTTTGACCAAAGCTTTAACCATTCTTGTCATTTCCTATCTTTAAGAAACATTGTATTCCCTGTGTGTGATCAGCCACAAGGTTTAATTGTTTCAAATTAGTTGTTGGAGTGAATTTATATCTCAGCTATACATTAATTACATTTGTGTTGCTGTTGCCTGCAACTCAATTACTCATCTCTTTGTTTTTTGTATACAGTCATAGAAGTGGTGGGTGCAATAAATATATTGAAATTTAACGTTTTGAATCAACTAGTAAAGAGTTGTTCCAGCTTAACATGAGGTTTCGAGTTCGAGTCTCAGAGAATGCAGATATTATTTGTCTTCCTAAGCTAAATTGTGTGAAGATGTCTTCGACGATGAAATACCTATAATTATTTTAGGTGATGTGATCTTGATGGTTTTAGTTTAGGAGAGATTTGTCACTCTTGTGGTCCGCGAATTTGCGGACCCGTTCAAATATCTCATGGTTTAGACCGAAAAATAAAAACTTGTTGCATTTATAGGATAGAGAACTTTTTGTGGAAGCGATTCTCAATATAATTTGATATTATTTGTCTTGCTAACCCAAATTGTGTGAAGATGTCTTTGAGGATGAACCACATATAATTCTTTCAGGTGATGTGATCTTGATGGTTTTAGTTTCGATCAACTTACTGATTAGTGAAGTAATCAACAATGACCATCACACATTTATCTCTTTGTGAGTATTTAAATTAATGGTTCATAAATGACAAAGTTATTCGGGACATTCGTATTCAGAATTTGTATTCATGGCATTTGTAATCGGGACATTCGTATTCAGATATTTGTATTCATGACATTTGTAATTGAGACATTCATAATCAGGACATTCTTATTTGTGACATTCGTAATCGAGAAATCATTCGCATTAGGAACATTCGTATTCGGAACACACATTCGTGTTCGAGATGTCATTCGTATTCAGGACAACCGTACATGTTCAGAAATTTGTATTCGAGACATTCGTATTCGGGAAATTCGTAACCGGGACATTCGTATTTGAGACATCGCATTCGGGACATTCGTAATCGGGTAATTCGTATTCTGGACATCCGTAATTGGGACTTTGGTATTCATGTCATTCATATTTTAGATATCATTCGTAATCGGGACATGCGTAATCAAGACATACATAATCGGGACATTCTTATTTGGGGCATCATTCTTATCGAGACATACGTATTCGGGACATTCTTATTCGGGAAATTTGTAATCGAGACATTCATATTCGGGACAATAGTATTTGGGACATTCTTATTCGGGACAATAGTAATCGAGACAATCGTAACTGGAACATTCGTATTCTAATCATCCGTAATTGGGGCATTCGTAATCGGGACATTCGTATCATGATCATTCGTATTCAAGATTTGAGGCAATAGAATTCGGGGCACTCGTATTTGAGAAATTTATATTCGGGATTCGAGTCATTCGTATTCGGGGCATTCGTAATGAGAACTTTCATAATCAGAACATTCGTATACAGAGTTTTCTTAAACGGGACATTTGTAACAGGGACATTCATATACGGGACATTCGTATTTGACACATTCATAATTGGGACATTCATATTCGAGACATTCTTAATCGGGAAATTTGTATTCGGGAATCGAGGCATTCGTAATTGGAGCATTCGTATTCAGGACATTCATATTCGGGACATTCGTAATCAGGACATTCTTATTTGGGTCATTCTTTTTGAGACAACCGTAACCGGGACATTTGTATCGAGACATTCATATTCAGAACATCCATAATCGGGACATTCGTATTCCGAACATTCTCATTCGGGACATTCGTATTCAGGACAATCGTAATCGAGACATTTGTATTCGGGACATTCATATTTGGGCAATCGTAATCGGAACATATTTAAAACATTCTTATTCGGGACATTCGTATTCAGTACATTCGTAATTGAGACATTCGTATCCAGGACATTCTTATTTGGGTCATTTCTTTTCGGGACAATCGTAATCGGGACATTCGTATCGGAACATTAGTATTTAGAACATCCATAATCGGGACATTCGTATTCCGGACATTTGTATTCTAAACATTCGTAACTGGGACATTTGTATTCCCGGACATCCCCATTCGGGACAATCGTATTCGGACATTCGTATTTGGGACATTCGTAATCGGGACATTCGTAATCGGGACATTCGTATTCGGGACATTCGTATTCGGGACATTAGTATTTAGAACATCCATAATCGGGACATTCGTATTCCGGACATTCTCATTCGGGACGTTCGTATTTGGGACAATCGTAATAGGGACATTCGTATTCGGAACATCCGTAATTGGGACATTCTCATTCGGGACATTCATATTCAGACATTCGTATTCGGACATTCGTATCGGAACATTAGTATTTAGAACATCCATAATTGGGACATTCGTATTCCTGACATTTTCATTCGGGACATTCATATTCCGTATTCAGAACATCCATAATTGGGACATTTGTATTCCCGGACATTCTCATTCGGACATTCATATTCAAACATTCGTATTTGAGACAATCGTAATCGGGACATTCGTATTCGGAACATCCGTAATCGTGACATTCGTATTCGGGACATTCGTATTCGGGACATTCGCCCACCTGCACCTGCAACATGTAAGAAAACAATAAATATGGTTGTAGACACTAATACAATACAAGTGAAGTGCTTATGCTAGAGTAACACCACTTTTAGATGTCAGGTTCCCTGCGCAGTTAAATATGATCCCTTTTGGTTACCAGATGTTTTCTTGTCATTCTGATCGTTGCAAGGGATATCCCATTGTTACCATCATAATAAAGATTTGTACAGTGTAATAACAAAAGGACAATGAAGACAGAAGATCCTTCAAAGTATATATAAAAATCAATATATACATGAAATGCAGATTCAGTTTGACACAATTTACATTGCCTTCGACTTATTAAGTTAAATAATCAACTTTCACCACAAGCTTTAACATTATATAATCACAAGGAAAAGAAGAAGAAGAAAACATACCAGTGTTTCCGTCATAGTAAAATCCATAAGCAGCATCACAGTAATAACGAGACGCCTACTTTTACCATAGCGTGATTGTTCCCACTTTGCTCCTGGCAGCTAGTAGATTGTTTGTCACAATGGCATACTAGCAGAATTTCAAGTCAAAATAAGACAAGTTGAGCCAACAATATAGTGGAAATTAAGTACAGATATTTGTAATAATTGACATCCGTTGCTTCAGAAAAGGAAGTATTCGAAAAAATGCACATTTTGTGAGGGCATTTGTATCATGTGTATCAAGGCTGTAATTCTACATAGTACACTAATCACGACAGCATAAACTTTGGAAAGTAAAATCAAGTACCTGCCGAGCAAATGTTGCAGCCTCAATCGAAGCAGCAGCAAGGCTGCTCGAATGTGATCTTCCTGTTGTTCCTGCTAGAACCAAGAATGCTCATTGCATGCTACTCGTAATATCTGACCATTCTTCTAATCGTTGTTCCATTGTTGCTTCAAGAGCTTTAGTACCATCCTCAACCTACAAGACATCATAATATAGCGGTTTAGCAAGAAGAAAATTAAGGAAACAAAACAATTTTTCCTTTGTCTTCTTCTCAGAGTGAAAACATCAAACGAAATCCAAACCAAGGACCCATGGACCACAGCAAAAAAAATCATCTTTTATCAGGCATATTAAAAAACAGACTACCCATTAAGGACTAAAAGAAAGCGCACACATGAGCACACGTTCTACCATCAGTCTTTTGAATGAACAAGCGAAGTTTTTACAAAACCCTATCCTCGTCACATTTTAAGGCATTCCTAGGCAACACCATGAACCACCTAAAATTGAAGTTTTCAATATAATGTCATTAAGAAGCTAATCTGGTACAATGCAATTTCAAGATACAAGTGATTTATCAGGAAAAAACATTGAAGTTACTCACAGGAATACTAAAGTTTGTTTTAAAATTCTTAACTTCTTATAGCTTTCTATGTTTTCCACATCATGATATCCCGAAGAGCAATATTTTAAGAAACATTAAATTTCCATTAGATTGGACATACCGAATGCAAATGTACAAATGCAAATCCCCTTGAAACATGAGTAAATTTGTCTGACGAGGCGAAGATCTTGCAAAATAGAAGTTATGAATTCATGTTGACAATATATTCTATAGATAATGGGGAAAAAATTCGGAGCATGTTAGGAAAATTCATACCGAAGCATTTCTTCATCAGCAATGTCATCCAAGCCATGAACAACCAAAACATGGGGTAGGACCTGATAGCATTTCAAAATATCACCGATTCCACAAATTGGGCTGAAACAGAGCAGATATATGTAACAAAATTGCGGAATCGGAAGGTTAATTAGCGCCCGTGTGTTGAAGAGGGCACATAACCAAACACAGTGCACAAACCCTAAATTTTCTAAATTTTCGTCCGAGAACAAAAGACGACACTGAAATTATTAATAACAAAACTAGCTAAATTTTCAGATCTCATAACAAACTAACTTAAATGTTCAAATCTGATTTGAACCCTAACTTTTTCAATAAAAAAATTCCTAAATAAGCTGATTGGAAAAGGAAAAAAAATCAAACAGCCACCGTGAGAGAGAGAGAGAGAGAGAGAGAGGAGCTTTGCCACAATCGCTGGTGGCGGATGCAGTGGCAGAGGCTGCCTGATCCGGGAGGAGGATGCTGGAGATGGAGCCATAACTTGAATCTTGGAGAAGAAGAAAAATGGAAGCTTGGAGAAGAAGAAATGATCAGTGTTGTTGACAGATGTTGCCTACCGAATTTAACAGAGTTAAAATTGGCTTTTATACGTGTTATTTAATTTAGGTTAGATTTTAACCTAGGTTAGGTTAGTTTATCAATAGGTTATTTATTTTTATTTTTCAACGAAAGGATATTGTTTTTATTATTATAATAAAATTTAAAATAAAAGAAGAAGACGTTGGTATGCACTTTTTTTTCTCCACTCTGAAAACTCTAGTCGTCGTATCTAGTTCTTCGTCTAAATTTTTTTCTTGAATTA